>JAMKCH010036581.1:0-73600 GCA_023653785.1 Ophioderma brevispina | reverse complement strand
GATGATCAATTAGTAAAGTACAGAAATTAATTAAAAGTATCATACATTTGAATTGGAAGTGCAGCTTTCTTCAAAGAGTCAAGCCAAAATGGGTGGGTGATATAAAATGCATTACAATCTATGTACTAATAGGTTAAGTCTGTCTGTCTGCCCTTATTCTTGGAGATCACATGTCATACAGCCTTCAAATTTGGTGGGTGGGTGTAACTGGGGCTGGTAAGCCAGAACAACCTTGCATTTCCGGGGGTGCTACTTATTGTGAAAGCCAGGTAATCATGAAAGCCAGGTAATCATGAAAACTGGGTAATAATTGCCTAGTGAAAAAATAAATCTTTATTAGTGTCCAACATTCTTACTTTATTAAAATCATAATCAGTACATGAGATTATGAAAGAGAGGTATACATGGTCTGTGCTTTTATTTAAAACTCAAAGGGATCAGCATATTTTGGGGTATCAGCTTTAGAGTCCCTTCCCACCTTGAAAAATTTACACCTACCTTGAAAAGTTTTGTACCCATCTCACACTGCACAGTTCAGGTATGGAGAGGTTTATTCTGGACATTCTCTCCCCATCTTGAATTCATATGTGTCTGGATGACTTCTTGATGTGTCTATAGATGAAATGGCTTTCTCGTGTACATGTGCAATGATTTTGGAAAAGTATGATCTACACTTGTTCAGTTTGGCAAGTCTATCATGGTACCCCCATTCTGGGAAATTAATGTAACATATTTTTGATCACCTTCCTCTCTTTTGCTCCTATTCATGGTTGTAATATTTTGTTTTTAGGATATATTGAAGAAACAAATATTAGGATATATTGAAGAAACAAAACCAAATAAAATAATTTAGGTTGATTAACCTGAAATTGATCCAAAATGAGGCATCACATTTTCAGTCCTATCATAAAATAATGCAAGCTGCATCCATGCATATTGTTATATAGGCAGCACTTAATAAATGTCACCCTGGTCCATAACAATGAATTGTGTCCCATAAAATATTCATAAGCACGCACTTGGATCATGTTTATGAAATAATGATCAAGTCAAAACATTCAGAGTGATAGACCCAGAGTCATTCTAAGATGCATGGTGCTGCAGTTGAATGCATAATCAATGTAGAATTTTCCTTTTATTATTACTTGACTGTTGATTAGTACTGATAATACACATAAAGCCCTCAAGCGACTGACCTCATTCCCAACATACAAAATGCTCAAAAACATTAACAATGGGTCTAAGTTCCGTATATGTGCCAAATCATATGTGCCAAATCATTTTTGCAGATTGATTTCATCTGTAACAAAAGGGGGGGTCCAGTTAGCGCAGTGGGTCTTCCCTTGCTTCACACCACACTGTGGTCCCAGGGTGGACCCTCAGTCTGGCCTGCAATTTCATGTGCGTTTGGTTTCCAGACCATACTTGGCCTTACAGGTTTTCTCCAGGTACTCCGGTTTCCTCCTGCTTCTAAAACTGAGCTTTCTTCCCTAACGTGTATATGATATAAAGTGAATTGAAATAAAGTATCTTCGTGACACTAAAATGACACAATTGTATTGATGTGGTGTTAAATACTAATACCTCCTCCTCCTCCTCCTCATATGTAACAAAATCAGAATGTTATCATTTCTGGCTGTAAGCTGATAGAAATTTCCACACAGTGGGCTGCTGTGAATGTGACACAAACAGCTCTGTATAACATGAAACTATAACTGATACAACTGAAATTTGAGAATTGAGCTTTCTCCAAAGATATTTTTTGGATACATTTACAAAAAATAAGGTGTTAAAATAATCACCATTTTTAAGGATCCTCCTGCATGAATATAACCAGAAATAGTGGTTTTGCTCATGTTTTCACAGGAACATGCTTGGGGTGTACTTTATGTTCACAACTAATGACCCTATGTGACCTTTGACCCCCATTTTGTCCCAAAACACTATTTCATCTGCAAATAAGGTGCCACAACTACAAAACATTCTCAAAAGAACCACTGGTCTTTGACTAATATGGTGTGCATAAACGCTTGTTTCGACATGGTCACATGATGTATATTGACCAATCATGTATGCCGCTATATATGAGGTAAACATGAATAGCCATTTTAATTGGCGACATAAAGCATGCAAACATGCCCCAAAAGTTTTATTATTACTTTTATTGTAAATCCCAACTGATTAACAACCTTTTTAGGGCTTGTGAGACCTAGTTAACACTTTTTTCCTGCCTGAAGTTGATCATTATATTGCTTTTCCAGGAAATTCCCCTTTATCATAAAAAAATCAAATATCACCCTGGCAAATACTTGATGATACAATGCATGCGCGTGCCTTTAAATATTAGATCATTGCACTTCTAAATCCAACACATCTATGTGCTTATCAAGTCTGCCAATTGATGACCAACAGAACAATATCCCGTGCCCAAATAAAATTCATTAGGTTAATTGGCGAGGAATGCCGCTAGTACCGTATCGGGTGTAGCCTAGCCGTGCTCCCTCACCTGAAAACCCGCAGAATGTTTCAATTGAACACATGCAGCTGATATCTCCCTTGTAATGATGTTGTAGGCATCATGCTGATAAGGTCAGAGCATAGAAGATCAGATGAAGAGATACCTTTCATTGATAGAGACTTGGTGGGAAGGCAGAGGGTGTTTGGAACCAATCCCATAATGCATTGCAATGTGCCTATACTATATACTGTACTAAATACATGTCAGTACTTAGGGATAAAAAGTGTTCCAAAAGTTAAAGAACCACAGGACATTTCATGATCATGCTCAAAATTCCCTAAGTACTAATGCTTAGTGGGCTAGAATGAGCATAAAAGTCAGGGTTTTTATGTGTTAAGAATAGGATTTTTTGTGGGATCACATGATCCTTTTGAGGTGAAATTTCACAAAACTGGTGCATTGGGGTGCTCAATACACCCTCTGGTGGGAAGGGGATGCATCATACTTTTATCAAGTTAACACTCTGGCATTTTTTTATGTATTAGTCCAATGAACTTCATGTTTGCACACATGCAAGTGTAATTTTTCAAATCAAAGATTCATATAGATCATATCACAGCTTACTGAAAATCTGCAGTTGGAAATTTTCACAGTGCGATGCTTGTATTGGTGAAGCTTGTGAAAATTTTGTCACATGCAAAATTGATCTTGTTTTACAGATAATGTGCGTGGCATGTAAGTTGAAGAAGGTATTCCCAGTGTTGAGAATTTAAGAACATGGAATGTATGCATGTGCTTTCCAGGAATTTTAGCTATGAAAACACACATTATGTGCGTGCCAAATTTGTTAACATAACGCAAAATATTTTCGTGATGAGATTTTTTTAATGAATTGACACTAATCCCCCATTTTTTGTGTGTGACACTTAGCACAAATTTCAAAAAGGTTAACAATTGACCATGGAACAAAATAAAGAAACCCTTGAAACTTCAAAAAGTCATTCCCAGTCTTAAAAATTGGTACAAAGTTTCTTGCCCATGAAAATTTCATGTTTTTATAATATTGATTAGATGAACTGAAATGGGAATCAAGTTTAACACTGAGGAAACCGCTGAATTAACCATAAATTGTGAATCAAAATTGTACGTCGGTAAAATATTTCCTATTTGCACGATCCAAGGCGGTGATCATATGGTTTAATCAATTCATCGTTTCAGGCGCCGACCAGTAGTTAAGGAATTTCCCTTCTTACGATGGCCACCTGGACATTCACATCTGTGATTCTGAGAAGTGCGTATCAGGGAGAAGTTTGTGAATTGTCTTTAATAGTGCGGTTTGTAATGATAGCTTGGGTGGTTAGTGACTTCGTCGGTAGTCATCCCGTAAGACTATAAATGTCAATTTACTGTGAAAGCTTAACAAAATACATGGGTTATTGCTTTGCATTATTTAGTTTGTGAGGTCCGCTTTTCATGCTTTACTGTGGGCAGCCAGGCAAAGTGCACTGGCACTAAGGTGTGAGAAGCAAAACAAAATTTTGCTATCATTTATGGTAGAGCAGGGAAAGTAATTTATGATTTGAATAATTTCTGTTGTGTACTTTATTAAATTTTCAGGAGTAATAGGATGGAAAATGTGAAATATGTTTGTTTTGTTTGCATTACAGATTATCAGGTTGGACTCAAAACAATGTATGTGCCAGTTTGAACTCTTTCCACATATCAGGGGAGGGCGGCCAAGAAATCCCAATTTCAGACGTCGCCATTGGTTTAAAGGGGCATTTCGTGATCCACAGCCTCGTCCCCCCGACTTACCTAAAAAAGTTGAGATTTTTGTATCATCTGAACTGTTGGGCTAAGTATAGTATGTGTGCCCAATCTGACGTTTAAGTTGGATCATATCTGTAAGAAATTCGCAATTTTGTATTTTCTGTCTGTAAACGGACAGAAATTACAGTACAGTGGTCTATGGGAGACTGTCATATGAACATTTGCTCTTAACACCGAACGCAAGATCAGAATCAACTGAAATTTTGGGAATAAGCTTTTCTCAATGATACCTAGCGAAACATGAACAAAACAGAAGGTGCTAGAATCACGAAATGCACCTTTAACACGTAAAAGTGAAATCTTGACGAAAAATTCTGAATTTTTTTATATGTTGTCAAGGAATATTTTCTTATTCCAAAACCGTTGGAGTTGAAGAGAATCAACTCCACTGGAAGGGTTATTTCTGAATTAATTTGTATTAATAACGAATGAGGGCGAGGTCGTATGTAGGTCATGGGAACACCCATGACCGACCCACATCAAAGCACCCAAATTGGTTTGTGGTTTGCACTCTATTGCTGTCATTTCTTTTGACATTTTTTGGTGAATTGCTATAATGAATGAGGCTTGGCCGCCACCACCTGTAACATATGAGTCAGTAGCTTTTAGATGGCTTCCCAAGAAGCCATCTTAAAAACCACTGACCTAAGACTAGGCTTGTTTGGACTCATTTGAATGGACTTCTAATGTTGATTCCAAACATGGTCATGGAATTAAATAATTGTTGAAAATTTTTGGATAAGTTCATTTTCCAAAGGCCTGGAGTCACCTCAGAAAATCTGTTTTCTTCTGAAATTAACAATTTCCACCTATTCTTTTTTTTGTCCGTTGTTACAGAAAGTGCAATAAAAAATCATTCACAGCTGATGTTTAGATGCAATTTCAATCTGCATCAACTTTTGATTTTTTTTCAAAAAGGTTTGAGGCAACCGCTATTGTAACCCCTTATCAGCACAATCTTGCCCTTTTGTCACTGAAAGGGGTAGAATTTGCTCAACATTTGCCATTTGGCTAGGTAACAATCAATCTTTGGAAAACAATTTTTACGATAAAATGAAAAAAAGAGTTTGACAAGTTTATCGGAAATACATGTAACTGGGTTGAATGTCAGGAACCTAAAACTTGTTGTCATTTTTGAGCTCAATTGCATTGATTTTCAAGTGACAATTTGATTAGCCACAGGTAAGGATAGCATTTCAACACACTTTCGTGGGAATCCCTTTTGGATTTCCACCAAATAGTGTGATGAAGAAACGTTAAGGGATCGTACCATTATGTAATGTAAGCATATATGGGGATGTTTTACTAACAAAATAAGCACACTAAGTAGACCATTAGAGTGTTTAACGCTCCAGGTGTAGACACAATCCCAATAGGCAGTTTTTTCTAGTTTGTGATCTATTTGAAATATTCATATCTAGCACGTGGCAAATTGCCGCATAATGGGTAATGGATTCTCGAAATCTCCTGAATTAATATCCTTTCAAAGTAAATAGTATTTCAAAGCAAAACAAACACATCAAGGGTACCACCACAAAATTGAGTTGTTTTTATTTTTTTTGTGTATTTTTGCTCCTCCTCTTCTTTTCATCCAGGGTGTCTTACTCCTTAACGACTGATATGGGAAAAATTAACGAGCAGCCCAAAAGCATTATAAAATTTATTTCCTTAATTTATTGAAGAAGTACAAATCAGCACGTTTTTTGTGTGTTTATGCTCCTGTAAATAAGGCTCAGTAAACAGTCTAAAGCTATGCCACATGCCAGGCTGAGGTAAATTACTGAATAGCACAAATCAGCACAGGGTTCCATCAATTGATGGGGTAACTTCTTGAAAAGCACAAATCAGCACACCCTGTATCAATGTTAGCCCCCACCTTGATCTAACCCCTGTGCACGCCAGCGTGCCGTTGCTGGCACACTCGGTGATTCGAGGGTGAGCCAGGGTACTTCTCGATGAACTAGGTTGTGGTGAAGTATAATAAGTGCCTGAGTTGCATAAAACAGCACAACATTGCATAAGGGATAATTACTGAGCAGCCACAAAATGCTACAGATTAAAAGGGGATGACCCGATTTAAGCATATAAAGTTTTCATCTTGATAGAATGGCCTTCACCTCAAACCCCCATCTGTTTTGTGCCGATATTTCAACCCGTTTTTTATTTGAGATTTTGTAATCCCTATAGAGTACTCAGTAACGTTAATATTGGTCGACTAAAATGGAGCACATTTTCGTTCATAACATCCAAACCAAACATCCTTTCCCAAGAGCTTCCTTCCCAAAGATTTCACAGGGTTAATGAGAAAAATAGTAGCTTTCTTCAGATACCAAAATTTGACCACTTTCAGTAAAATCTGGGGTTCTGGGGACGAGGCTATTAGCAATCGGACCATGGCCCTCAAAAAAAATAAATAAATAAATAAATAAATTAATGACTGCACAAAATTACTCATATGCTGTCAGTATCTGTTGATTTTTGCTGCTCTGATGGGTTATGGTTAGAACTTCAGTGTTTTTTACTTGGTATCTTAAAACTTACCAACTTTTTCGGGGAAATAGTGAATTTTATTAGGAATTAATAAGGAAGTAAAAAATAATGCATTGAATGTTTGGGTTAGTCTCATGAACAATTGAGTCATAATTCAAAATATGGCAAAATTAGTATACTAAAAATAGAAGTCCACAAGCAATATTTTAGCATTTTTGTGAGGCTTTCATTTTGCCAACCTGAAAGACAATTCTAAAAGCATCCATTTCCCATTAAATAGGACCCTTTTCTGGCCCAAATGCTCACAAAAAAGTAAGGACTAAGGATGAAATTGCACAAAAATCTTTTAAAAAAAATGCCACGCTATTTCATTTGCAAACAATACCTTACTTCAAAATTGAGTTGTTTCACTGTATTTTAGATTTTGGATCACAACTCAACATTTCACATGCCTAAAACATTTATGCAATATTTCACCCCCTTGAAAACTTGGCCAAACCTACAAATTTTATCAAACCAAACATACCTGACAGCTCTATTCATATATCTGTGTATGTTTGTATCCTGTACCCTTAAATATTGTGTAAGTGCAGTGCTACAAGGCATGGAGATTGACTCATGTGTGAGTATAGGATTTAAGATTTTAAGTGTAGCTGAAAATTCCATTAGGGCTTGCTTGTGTATCAGCAACACCACTGAAACTGTAAGAAAAAAGAAACTAATAGTAAGATTACATTGACACACATCAAAGCACTAATGCTACACAGGACTCGGCTGTTATGTCCGGCTTAAGGGAATGCAATAGCGTGGTTTGGAGTGCATATGATTGCTTATTGGATTGCTTATTTTATTGCTTAGTTTAAGAAAACTAAGAGTAGCACTGATATAAAGCAATCCCTACACAAGGCAAGGACTTTAGTGCTTCTTATCACATTTGTTTTTGTGGGGACCCTCTTTATGAAAACCTTATTTTGAAAGGTTTTTAAGAGGTTTTAAAAATTTTATTTTTGGAAGTTAATCTATTTTGAGAATGAGGTCAAAAATGTTTTCCTTTCACAGGAGCTAAGCATATATTGTTGTGCAAATATAAAAAAAGTCATAAGTACAATAGCTGCCATGTGATGCATCTGTGTGCTGCCATGTATTAGGATGACTCTTGGTTTATCTTTCCTTGAGTCAGTGGCTCTTGAAATGGTTCTTCAGGTGACTGTGTCACCTGAAGAACCATTTCAAGAACCACTGACCAAAGACTTAAAGGTGCGTGTTGTGATCGTCTTTGGGACCCCCTGATTTACCCGGAAGTAGTATCGATTTTGATATCAGATGAAAGGCCATATTTTTCTCATTGTCGTCCTGAAATTTGAGCCCTCAAATCCATTTTATTCCCAAGATATAAACAAAATCTGACGAATTAATGGTTAACCATCAATATTAGCACAGTGTTGAATAGGGGTTTGCAATGTGCATTATTGCTTCTACCATCAAACTGCAAGTTTGTTTCCCACGGTACTTGATGGGGCGTAAGTGCAAGTGCCAGGCTCTCATATTGAGTAGAGAACACAACAGACATAAATCGGAACAAGCACCTTTAATATAATATGTTTGACAAGAGTTTCTGAAAATGGTAGCTATTGCACTTACGACCTTCACTTTCACAAAGAGAGAATGTCCTTTAGGGGTTGGGTTTGACCTAGGCTTATTCCCATCATCACACACAGACATTTTCTGCTCGTCTTGCCCAATATGTCAAAAGCATCAGTAAGTGTGAGTGTGTAAGAGACTTTTGATTTTATTGATGTATGTGTGCATTTCAAAATTGTACCCCTTTAATCGATAAAATCATTGTATTTTAAATAATATGCAAGCAATATTGATAACATTTCAGCTGCAAAGTTTATCATTTTGAGTGTAATTAAATTAACAGTAAATATACAGTGAATATACAAAACCAAGCACAGGAACAAATGTAAATTTCCTGGGAATCCATTTTTTTCTGCTGACAATTTCTGGGTAGAAGTTGTTGCAAAAGATCCACAAATACTGCAAAAATATAATGCAGTCTCCCATGAAAATTCTTTTTGTGATTGCAGATGCCAACATCTGCTTTATTAAATCACTTTAGAAGTAAAACTTTATTAAAATAATAGTGAAAAAAATTAAAAAAAATAAAAACAAGCCTTGTGATTTCCCTTGAGGCAGTCAGATTTTCCCAGAGGGAGGTTCCCAGACTACCTAGACTTGTTCCAGGCCTGTTAACTAAACAATTAAAAACTACTCCGAATAACACAACATAGGTAAACTTCTGGGTCAATGTTCACCCCTTCATTTACACCTCTCCAAAGAAGTCTTGCAAAATTCTCAAGAATATAATATCCTTGCAAAAAATAGTGCTGGTTAACAGTATTTCTATTCCATCTTTCAAAATGACTTATGTAGCGTGTACTTCAGCAGCGCAAATTGAAGGTCATGATCTTGGTGAAACATAAACAAACAAGCTAATAAACAACAAACAACACAAGCATCCCAGGGTGGCATATGGCATCCACCCTTCATTTACACCTCCAAAGAATTCTTGCAAAATTCTCAAAAAAATGATATCCTTGCAAAAAATAGTGCTGGTTAACAGTATTTCTATTCCATCTTTCAAAATGACTTGTGTAGCGTGTACTTCAGCAGTGCAAATTGAAGGTCATGATCTTGGTGAAACATAAGAAACAAACAAGCTAATAAACAACAAACAACACAAGCATCCCAGGGTGGCATAATGGCCAAATTGAATTCGAAACAAGCTATTATCAGTACGGCTGTCGGAGGGAATGGATTTGTCCTGCATATTTCAGGATGGTGTATTAAGTGTGGGTTGGATAATAGGGTTTTATTCCATTAAAGGCTTTCAAAGAAAATCCATATACTTTGGCAGCATTTGATGTCATGATCTTATGATAGCAAACAAACAAGTAGGTAAAACATGAAATTTATAAATAAAAAAATAAGAAGAGAAGACACAAAAAAGGTCAACAGGAGAAAGAGTTAACAATTTGGTCTAATTAGCATGAAAATACTCATTTGAGTACATTTTGGAGACAATAACATCAAGAAATTGCTGGGGGAAAAATGAAGATAATTTTGAAAACTTTTGGGAGAAATATTTGTCCAAAAAGGGTCATTCAGTAAGTGATTTTCTAAAAATTGATAAAAAATTATTTGACAAGGAGGGTCATTGGGTTACAGCAAAAAAAGAAATGGGATCAATGGATGAAAGCAAGTTGAAAAAAAGGGGTCAAGTTTAAATGACTTACAGAAGACTGCATCAACTTACCTCATTCTCTGTCGATGGTAGCTACCTCACTTTAAAGTGTGTGTGTGTGTGTGGGGGGGGTCGGGTTAGCGCAGTGGGTCTTCCCTAGCGCCCTCTATGTCCATTCTTCATAGAGATACATGTTTAACAAGATTTATAAGAAAAATCACATTTGCCTGCAATTAAATTTCATAAAATTTACACAGGATGAAGCCAGTGGTATAAATAATCCACCTTAGTTGTCAAAAGCATGTCGCCATTGATATTTTTTGTTTTATTCTGGTTTTGTCATAATAAATGAGACTTTCAAACAGCTGTGACAAAAGCGATATACTATCATTCAATTATCTGACGTAAGGTGATGACACAGTGACCGAGAAATTCCAAGGTGTGAATTATCAGATCCTTGCCTCATTGTCTGTGTAATCTGAGATGGCAGACATCTTGATTTCCATAGGCACTTATCTGTGGATTGATAAAAATAAACCAAAGTAGACTGCAAAATCCAATACAATGTCTGTTATAGCCCACAGGTGGGCATAAGGGTATGTGCAGAACTCTTGACTTCTGTTTTAGTGATTTTTCTCAAATTTTCCACAAATAAGGTTCTTTTCTGGAATTCAGGATATGAAGTTGATAGGAAATACCAGCTAAAAAATGTCATCGCTGTTGTCAGGGCCCTTCCTGGGGGGGGGCACCCCCATTTGCAGAATTCTGTCAGCAAAATTGGTATTAATGTAAATTACCGTATACGTAGGTTCATGCAGGGGTAGAATTTCGTAAAGAGCCGCATGAGTCCAAGTGGACTCTCACAATATATTTTTGCGCGAGTCCATGGACTCACACAAACTTCTTGTAGTAGTCCCCTACAGTTTTGCAAGAGTCCCAAAATTGGCTTAAAATCATACTAGTAAATGGTCAATACCAATCACTGCATTGGTGACAAACTTAGAATTTTGAGTGATGTGAGTTGATTATCAATGCATGTCCGATGTTTCTACGCGAGTCCACATGGACTCGCGCTGTATCAATTTTGCGCGAGTCTCTGCGTGAGAGGACTCGTAGACTCGCGCGAAATTCTACCCCTGGGTTGAATATTGTAATGAAATAAAATATTTTGTTGCTGAATTTGTTGGAAGATATTATTTTTGATTGCTAATATGCAGTATAATGTAATATGCAATATAACTGAACAATTTTGTGATGTTGTTTATCAACAACAATCTCACTGCCAATGCCAGCAAGACTAAACTCATGGTCATTTCCACCAAGAAAAACCCTTTTCCCAACCTCTGTCTCAGCATGAATAACCAGGTCATTGAAAGAGTTTCCTCTGTCAAATTCCTTGGTATTCACATCTCTGGAAATTTATCCTGGAATGTGCACGTGGACTATATCTGCAAGAAAGCCAGGAGAACCATAGGCTATATCCACAGGGCTTTTAACAACGCCTCCCCTACCACACGCCGTTTTCTGTACCTTGCCTTGGTTCAACCCATCCTTGAGTACGGCAGTATCACTTGGCATCCTTTAAACATCACGCTAACCAACAGGTTGGAATCAACTCAGCGATTTGCCTGCAGAGTCATTCTCCAGTCTTGGAATCTCTCCCATGAAGATCTCCTCCTTGCTTCCAATCTTCCTCCCTTATCTAAGCGCCGTGACATTGCTGTCCTGTGCCATCTCTTCAAGATTCTTACCCACCTTTGCTCTTCTCCTAATCCCTTCAAGTCGCACCCTAGACCCACCCTTCGCAATCTCAATAGCCTCTCTCTTGATCCACCCTTCCGCAGGCTCTCGCTTTCCAAAAGGTCTTTTTTATGCATTTGCTCCCACATTATGGAACTACCTGCCCGAGGATGTTGTAAAGTGCACCTCCCTAAAAGCCTTCAAAGCCGCTGTTAGCCTCCTCATCTTGTAGCCATAGGTCTTAGGTTTTTTATTTTCTCCATTCGTCTGGTCCATTTATTTTTTTGCTTTTCCATCTGCCATTCCTTTTCACTTTTGGTTTTAGGGCTGCCTTCTTATTTTTGTGTGTTTTTTATGGGGATCCCTTTAATTTAGTGCTATGTCACTATTGGGCTTGTCCTGGCTATATAGCCAATTGTTATTAATAAAATATCCCCACCCTGCTCCTCACATTTTTGATCAGACATTAAAAAATAGTGTTGCCGACAAAACTGTCCATTTGCCGACACAATTTCAAATATTTTCTGGCTTGCTGTGCTCGCCGGGTATATTAGTATTTACCCGGCAAACGCAGTGAGTCGGAAGATGTTTGAAATTGTGTCAGCAAATGGACAGTTTTGTCGGCAACCCCGACAATCATCAGGTTTGTGTTGATAGTTGAGGTATAGTCCAGAAGATGACAACTTTTAAGACATTTGGTCTATATGACTTCAGAGAACAACACCACTAGCCATTTCTAGACACGACCAAATTAAGATTTTTACTTTTATGGGACCATACTCAACCTATATATGGCAAAGGGGGAAATTTCACAACTAAATTCAGTGCATACCATATGTTCTTAAAAAACAGTGGCGCAGCTAGGATTTTGATATGGGGGGGGGGGGCAGTGTCGCATCTGAACTGACAAAAAATGGGTGGGGTCCAGGGTCTGCACTAGAGCCCTGGTTGGGTTCGGGTGTCAAGTGGAAAAATTTGAATTTTTTGCTTCAGTGTCTTCTTAGGCAATTCTTGCACGTTTTGTGTTTTTAAAAATTGGACTTGTTCACACGCTGAATATTGAACTTTAAACCTATACTTTGCTCGCATTCTGGCCTGCAAGCACCATGATCTGAATTCTTCAAGTGAACCGACGGGCACATCTCAACCTACGAAATCAAATATTGGGGGGGGGGGGCACGGCTCCCATCCCTCCTCTGGCTACACCACTGTACTTCTGTGGTGTGGTGGATATATTGGTGCTGCCCAGATTTTCAATTATAGGACTTGCAAAACTGGATTTAGATCTAAAAATGGGACTGATTAAGCCTTGTTTTATGTTTATACATCTAAAACCCCTTTCCAAAACCCACTTGGGTTATCCAATCCCTGAAAGCCCCCCCCCCTAAAAAAACAATCAAGAAAGTTTGCAGTGGCGTATCTTGGGGGTGCTTTTCGGTCCGCGGGTCCCCTCGGGGTTCATCCAAAACATGCAAAATCAGCCTATTTTCAGCTATTAGAGGTCCTTCCTCCCCCGGGGTCCCCCTCAAAAACCAAGTTCTGGATACGCCAGTGAAACTCAAGAGTAAAAATTGCACATCCTCATCTAAAATAATCTTAGTACCACCTTTGAGGGGGTCTATGTTCATTTACTTTCATGGCTCTCCTATAAGCCTCCGCTTAAAATAACTCGCCCTCCGACAGACATGTTGTCTGGCAAATATTATGTGTGCCTTTTTTTATGCAAGCCTGTATAACAGTGTTTGTTAAACATTTTAACCAAGTTTAACATACTTGGTGTGTCCAGGGTTCAAAATCAAGTTTACATGCACCATGAAGGTTTTTTATTATTCATGTGTCAAGAAGCTTCAGTAAAATAGTATAAAATGTAGGCCTATAGGGTTGATGGGCTATACCCATAAAAGCTCATAAAGCATTCTTTCCCCAACTACCAAAGTAGTGATAAAAAAGTAATCTAAAAAGTTTGAAAATTGCTACTAGTGTACAAATTTTGTTTATGATAAAATCGAAAAGAAGAAGAGCAAATAATAATAGCAAACATAAAATGTAGATCACTCTAAACTCCCTCATATTTGAAATCTCCTTAGGGTTTCCAATGTCGATAATAACAAATTGCATCATCTTTGGTGCACAAGATGACCCCCAAAACTAATATACACAAATTTCTATTCAGGCGATCCCTGGTGACGTCATACCACTGACGTCACCGGCGACCCCATCATGCTCGTCCTCTTTCCCTTTGGGGCTCTACCTGACCGGTGAGATGTATCTGTTAGCTCCCGATTCGAGTAGAAATTCACAAGGTTTGGCTGGTAATTGTTCGGCCAGGACTAGGGTGAAAACTCTAAGTTTACCATTAGCTATGTCCTGAGTCCGTTTTTAGGATTTTTGGATAAAAAAAAAAAAAAAAAAAAGTGTATATTAGTTTTGGGGGTCATCTTGTGCACCAAAGATGATGCAATTTGTTATTATCGACATTGGAAAAAGGAGATTTCCAAATAACGGGAGTTAAGAAAACAATACTGTTTTCGAACAATCCACTTAGCTACCAATTAGGGTGATAAGAAATGATAAATAAAAGATATATATACCATGGCCCAGCATAATTTAGTAATGTAAATCTGTGCTAATGGTTAGCTTTTACCTTTAGCCTAGTTAAACATGGCCTGGGAGCATTACCCAGTTCACCTAATAACCTTTATGGCAGATATATTACTCAAGTCAAACAAGTTGTCTAAACAGCAATTTATGAAATCAATAGCGATAAAATATGCATTCCACTTGAGGAAGTTCATAAAAATGAGAGTGCCATGAAAGGATTACAGAATTTTCTAAGTGTGTGAGGGGTTTTGTTATGCGAAGCTGCAGGTCAGAAAATATTTGGGTAGATAGGTTAGATATTGGTTTCAGAATGAACATTTTAAAGTGAAATATACTTTAGTTACACTATTTTGTAGAAAACAATTACAAGTATCAAATTAATTTTAAAAGAGTGAGGGTTACCGTGTTTGTGCAAAGTAGGCATGTGCTAAATATTGCAAAGCTATTTTGCTCAAACCTCGTTAAAATAAGTTATACACCATTAAACATAAATTGTTTTAAAAAGACCAGCATAAAAAAAAAAACATTTTGTGAATAATAAAATAATGGAAATTTAGAATACCACAAATATTGTAGACTTTATATCAGCAGTTAACAGAGTATAGTTTGATGATTTCAAGACACCAGAGGTAGTAAGCTCTTTCAGTTTAAAAACATTGAAAAAATGAATACCATAAAAATACTGCTTTTGTGGTGTGACTTGAGCAACATGAGTTGTGACTACACAATTTTGTCAGATGTTAGCTAACAGGAAGTAAAGAATTTGCTGCCATTTTTGTATCCAAGTTGGCTCACATTAGAATGCTTTACTCACACTGTAGGCCTTATAACTGTTAAAATTAGTTTCAGCAGTCATGATTGATGACTAGATTTAGAACATTTCCTTCAGCTTTAGTATAATAGCAATTGTGGTTGTTTTTACCCCCGAGCATACACCATACAAAGCTGACACATGTTGGTGACTAATTGATTAAAAAAAACCTACCTTTCATTGTTTTGATAATTAATTTTTTATTTTAAGCACCTAGATCACCATCGCAAAAAAAGTAAGACAAGCACTTTTAGGTTTATACAGAGAAATACAAAACCTTTTTGGTACTATATAAACAACATCCGCAAGTTTGTAAGTGAGCATTATATGCTCGTACATTTGCTTTAAAGCAATGACTACATAATCGCTAAATCAGAAAGCTTGTGTGTAAGATTATTATTCTCATTGTTAATTAGCAAAAAAAATTATCATATGTTGGGTTCTTGCTGTGCAAAATTGGAATAGATTTATTGATATAATTTGTAAAGAACAGGCAGACTAAAACATAATAAGTAATATTTCATTCTTATAATGCACGACAAATCCACCGAAGTGCTCAGGGCACTGCTGTGGAGCACTTTAGGCTGCTACAACACAACGAGTAGGCCTAAATCCAGAACGTCAAGGAAAGCTTTATGGGAAGAAGTCCGATTTTAGATGCAGGAGGAAACCAAAGTTCTTGGAGAAAACCTGCGAGGATGGGCATGGATCGGCAACCAAATTCACGTACAACTCAGGCTCTGCAAGGGATTGAACCCGGGCCACATTGGTGAAAGGCGAGTGGATGAGCCACTACACCAACCTACCCTCCTGCATAATGACATAATGACAGTCATAATGACAAACATAATGACAGTCATTATCAATATGATGACTGTGACAGTTCACAAAATCCCTCATTACACCAATATTGTAAGAAACAACAGAAATTATTGAAATGTTGCAAATTTCAAACCATAAGTAAGAAAATGTTTTTGTGTGTTGGTTGAAGGAACTAGTGAACTTTCACTTCAGAAAATAGTACATAATTTTAATTATATTGTGATACACAAGATTTTTTTAAAACAAAATTTGAGATAAAGATACCCATCATCTAAATGAGTTACCTGGGCAATTTCCCTGGGTGTCTATAAGGTAGAATGGAGGGTTTATTATTTCCCCTCCAGGGTGTACAAGTCCCAAATTACTGTTTGATCAGGAGCAACAAAAACATGCTCATACCAGAGTAAACAGAATTGGCTAATTCTGTCACCTTAGGATGACCTGGAAAGGAATGCTGGTGCTATCTTTACCTCACCCCAGCCTGCCTGCCTGTGTATGCCCACCCACCCAGAGATATCCAGTCTGTGACAAGATAACTTAGTTTTAGCCCCATATACTTTCTCCATAGCCTCATGTTTTGGGACACTTTTAAATTGCTTATATTCACTTGTGATAGCAAAGGAGCTGAGCTGGACAGGAATTCTGCTGTTGTCTTATCATCCCTGCCTGGCCACCAACCTTATTATAGGTTGATCGGTAACAAATAGGCAAGTGCAAAAGAGGCTCACACTGCCGCATTCATCCTGCTTCATAATCAGAAAAGTAATTATTTCTGAAAACTTGATGACATTTTATTGGGGAGGGGACACTCATATGAATGGATACGGTTGTAAGGCTGGTACTTCCAAACCCAGGAGCATTTAGCGACAGAGGATGTGCAAGAAATCGGGGTCTTTGGATGAGAGACAGCAAAACTGCCCCCAAATAGGGGTTTACAAGTGACAAATTTGCTAATTCCCCCCCCCCCCCCAAATGGGGTTGGGGTCTTTGGGTGAATGTTTTGCATATTTATATAAAAATAGAGAGGGGCTTTGGGTGAAAGTGGTAAAACTGTTAAAAAAGTATGGGGTCTTTAGGTGACAGTGATGCCAGTGGGAGTCTTAACAGCCTTACATATGCATCACCTCCAAAATTTGGAGCCCCCTGCCTTTTTTCAAGTTGTTTAAAATTTAACCTTGCAATTAATTTATCTTGATGAGTTCATTCTACCTCACATTCATCTTTGAAACTCATGCACAATGCTCCCAGAAGTCTAGACAGTGACAATTCAAATGTTGGAATATGACATGTCATCAACAATTGGTATAGCTAGTAGATATTGCTCTATGTGAGAAAATGCAGAAACTGATGTGCATTTAATGTAGCATGTTAATATTACAGCTCAACAGCTGTTCTAGGCCTAAGGTGACTAAGGGATAAAAAAAAAAAAAAAAAAAATTTATATAAAAATAGAGAGGGGCTTTGGGTGAAAGTGGTAAAACTGTTAAAAAAGTATGGGGTCTTTAGGTGACAGTGATGCCAGTGGGAGTCTTAACAGCCTTACATATGCATCACCTCCAAAATTGGGAGCCCCCTGCCTTTTTTCAAGTTGTTTAAAATTTAACCTTGCAATTAATTTATCTTGATTAGTTCATTCTAACTCACATTCATCTTTGAAACTCTGGCCCAATGCTCCCATAAGTCTAACAGTGTACAATTCAAATTGTTGGAATATGAACCTGTCATCACAATTGGGTATAGCTGTAAGTAGTCGAGTTTTGCTCTATGTGGAAATGCAGAAACTGATGTGCATTTTGTAATGTGCATTTATATTACAAGCTCAACTCTGTTCTAGGCCTACGGTGTGCTAAGGGATCTATTAGACGGTGTTGTTATTTCTTCTGAAATTAAATGTATCATTGGTTGGTGGGAGACCAGTTGCTTATTTTTTGTGTTTTGTCATGTTATGTTTTGAAGAAAATAAATCTAACTTTACAAAATTACTTTCATGATGTATTGAAAAGTTTTTGAGTCAAGGCCAATCAAAATTTCAAGTGTATTTATATAAAAGCCAATCTCTTTATGAGTTTTCAATATATATGTGAATTGATATGCAACTTTTTACAGTTGGCATGCTGAAAGGAGAATTTTTGTCCCCGCCGAACAAAGTTGGGAAGGGGACTATAAAATGGGCTCTGTTCATCCGTATGTCCATATGCCTGTGAGAAAAATGTTAACCCTGGAATGTCTGTGATAAAAATGTTAACCCTGGAAAATTTGGGCATATCTTTTTTTCTGGATGAGCTAGAGTAGCCAAACTTGGATATGGGTATATTGTAGGAGGAGAGATCCCCCTACTAACCAATTCATTCCTTCATGGTCCTCCCCTGGGTCTGTCAGAGGGTAGGGGAAAGAGGTCAAGGGAAAAAGGTCAATATTGCACAGAAAATGTCAACATTATGATTTATCTGGAGTTCCATAAGGGCTGCAATGATGTAACTTGGTGGAAAGAAGCGGGTTGATGAGTTCTTGACTTGATTAGATTTTGGGGCGTAAAATATGCTAATTATTAGGGAGGGGTCATTATTTACGCCCGGGGGGAATGGAGGATTTGAGGGGGGAACCCGAAAAATTTTTGTAAGAGAGAGGGGAACATTAAATTTTTCATCAACGAGAGAGAGGGGAACATGAACTTTTAAATTGGGAAATCAGCATGATCAAGGGGGGAGTGTGAAATTTTTGAACGGAAGCGAGGGGGGAATGCACAAATTTTTGCCGAAAAAAGTTGAAATCCTCCATTCCCCCTGGCATAAATAATGACCGCTCCCTAAGTATTTAATTTTTATCATTGAAATTGATATGGATGTATAGTTACAATTTTCAAATTGAAGGATTTTCTGTGAGAGGAGTGACCGCATACCAAAAGGGGTCTTTGAGGAAGATGAGCTATATAATTTATTTCAAACACATCACTGATGATCAGGAAAAACATTTTAGCATCTTCAGACCAGGCATATTTGATCTATTTTGACAGCAACGGCAGATTTCTAGAGTCCATTTCAATTAAGTTTACCACATTCCTAAGTTCTGCTTGAAACAAGAGGATTTTGATGTATTTTGGTAAGATGAACCAGTGCTTTGTTTTACAGTGGAACACACTCTAGTCTAGTGTAATGTGAGTATACCAGCACACGATAAATAAAACAC
Source organism: Ophioderma brevispina (assembly GCA_023653785.1). Taxonomy (NCBI): domain Eukaryota; kingdom Metazoa; phylum Echinodermata; class Ophiuroidea; order Amphilepidida; family Ophiodermatidae; genus Ophioderma; species Ophioderma brevispina. Next base: position 54,415 of record JAMKCH010036581.1, on the reverse strand, counting down.
TTGAAATAGCAATCCATTGGGAAATGACAATTTCCTGTCCCTAATTAGGCTCTATTTACCAAACCTGAAATCTACTTTCATATTAATAACCAGGAAACATTAATTCAACATGTTCATGGGATTCTCCTTATTAACTTCCCATGAGAGGCGGTGAAGAAAGAGGTGAAATTGACATTTAAAATGCTAATGATGATTTCCTTTTTCCTGATAATCAGCATAAAATGGTAGTAAAGGGAAGAAGTCTCTGGCAAAGGCTAGGCGGCAACAGTAGTTTGATCAGACCCCGGTGGGGGGGTGCACACAACTTTGGTTGGATTGAGTCGTGATATGTGGTGCGAAGCACTGAACTTAGGGGGCTTACATGTGATTTTGTTAGCATAAAGTAAAAGATGCAGTTTGGAACCTTATACTAATATAGCATACTCTCTAAATGTAAACAAGTGAAAATTTCACTCCCCAAAAGAGGAAACTCTTTTAAACCACTCCGAAATGAGTGGTTTGTACTTAAAAAGTGCGAATTTGCACTCAAAAAGAGTGAACATTACTTCAAAAAGAGGGGATTTCCACTCATTTTACTGTTGTCCTTCGTTTCACTCCTCAAAAGTGTTAAGCCCGATGTATACTCCACTTCGCGTCCGCGATATCGCGGCTGCGATGGAACTTGACCCCGATTTTTTATTGCCTCGGCGAAAGAATTTCTATCGCGCGATGGATTTTGAGCCTTCGCGGAGAGTTGAATTTTGTTCAACTCTCGGCGATATCGCGGCCGCGAAAATTCTCTGATTGGCTGTTCTAGGAACCAAGGTCGGGCAATGACCTCATGAAAACCAAGCTGAACCTGCTCTTAAAAATCTCCCTATCAGCCCGATAATCAACAACAATACTCATCCAATGAAGTATACATTAAATGGACAATTATTAAAAGCTATGGATGTAGTGCGAAAAAATAGTATGATCCCATATGAGGCATGATTATTTTTAAGGATATAGTAAAGAATGTTTTGGCGGTCAGTACGAAATATTTTGTTTACCCACCTGATTCTATTCTGAGCTCCGCATCTTACATGTTGCATGTATGGCCAACCCCGTGTACAATGTAGGTACTAACCAGTAACTGGTCATCATCAAACTGGGCATTTAACAATGATAAAAGTCATGCAAAATCCTTGAAGATGTGCGAAACTTAAATGGTAAAACAATACAAAATAGTCCAGAACATGTACATTATTTGCCAAGAATTCAAAATGCATATTGGAAATATCCGTCCTATATTACTTGATCAACAGGCATGGATAACCTAGTAACCATGGATTTGACCTAGTATCGTAAATAATATCGTTCGTCTATTCTAGTATATCGTCAAAATACGGAATGGTATGTAGATAATTCTCTAAATTGTTATGAAAAATGCCAACTGGCAACATTAGTTGTCAATAAAATAATACAGCAACAACTTCCGCGAGATGAGACATTTGTCGCTCGGAGTATACATGACTTTTATCGCGCGGTATTGCGATGTAAAGTTTCATTGCAGCATCGCGCGATGAAGCGATAGTGGAGTATACATCGGGCTTTATCCTTTGTTTAACTCCTCAACGAGTGGAAATCCGCTCTTTTTGGAGTGATGTTCACTCTTTTGGAGTGGAAATTCACTCTTTTAAGTACAAGCCACTCATTTCGGAGTGGTTTACAAGAGTTTCACTCTTTTTGGGAGTGAAACTTTCACTCGTTTACATTTAGGGAGTACCAACAAAATCTGCTGCTTCATTGGGGAGGGTGGATTAATTGCAGGCCTACAATTGCTATCTCTGCAAATTAAGAGACTCTTAATACAAGTAGAATAAATATGCTAACCGCTCTTCAGAATTGATTAGAGTTGCTAATTCCCATTCCACTCAAGCCTACTTGTAATCGAAGACGAAGTAACAGGTACCTGGACGTACCAGGTTCCGTCATTGTTTGTACATGAATGGACTGTCACAACAGCTATAGGGGCCTTTCTTTTGCAAACCCCAACCTGAGCTGGTTGATCTTGAACGTATTGTCACTATAAACAAGGAGCTGAAGATGGCCATGCTCTGAACTGTTAGCTAATGAAATCTGAATGCTTACCATGCATTGCACTTTTCCTGCAACTTAACTAATTGAGTTTAGCAAACAGTGTCCTTGTGATTAGAACATTTTGAGCTAGGGTTTAGGGCAAAAAGACCCCATCTGCAATAGCTGCCAGGTGTTAGATTTGGCAGGTATAACACTTAAAGCAATAATAGCAAATTTTTTTGAAGAGCGTCCCCATTTTTTCAAAAATTGTGCGATTTTTACACGGTTGCATTGGTAACTGGCTAGTAAACTATACCTGTGAATGGTTAAGCTCGAAAATGTCTGTGTTGCAAAGGAAGGAATTTTGTAATTAGAATAATTAATATCGGAGATCTCCGACAATAATTCAACGGCTGCTGAAAACGGCCTTCCAATATGAAATAGCCGGGAAATAGCGCCATGTACGTGTCTACGCTCATCCATTAGTTGTTTTATTGGTTCAGACAAGTCAAGTTAGAGGTCATTTTCTTGAGGTGGCATTATTTCATCACGGATGGACATAAACTTAACATTTCCAGCTCTGCCGTTAGTACAATCTGGGATCCCAATTCTAATTACAAAATCGCTTATTTTATGATAAATACGCATTTTTGAGCATTCTTGTTCGCAGGTGTAGTTTCCTAGACAATTACCAACATAACTGTGCAAAAATATCAAACTTTGAAAATTGGGGCGCTCTTCAAAAATGTGCTATTATTGCTTTAATAAGAACACAACTGACAAATGGCAGCTTTTGCAGATGGGGGCCTTCTTGCATTAAACCCTTGAATTTTGAACACATGCTGGACATTAGTCAATAGTTGGCAGTCAAATGTTCAGACCAACTTTGATAACCCTTGTTTTTGAAAAGGAACACTATTCCTGAAAACATACCATTGAGCAGTGGAAAAAAAAAAAAAAAAAAAAAAAAAAAAAAAATAAATCGACTACACTTCTATGGGCTAAGCTACTAAAATACATACTATTTTCTTGACTTTCGAGTGTCATTTCCAGTGTTCTGAAGTCAAAGCACCCCTAAAGCTTCCAAAAGTTCAACATCACATCCACTTGCCAAGTTTGACAAAAGTGAAGGGTGTCCGGCAATGTTTTGAGCTAAGGGTCTGTGAAGGTCAAGATGCATTTTATAGCATCCCAACAGTTTTAAAGTTTTTACATGTTTGTTGTCTAACTTGTCTGAATGGACGTTTTCAAGCATTGTTAGATCTTTTTTATCTATCTTTCAATATTTATTGGTTTTATTACAAAAAAAAAAACATACAAAGATGAAGAATCGCAAGATGCAGCAATTTGTTAAATGTACATAGTAGAAAAAAATTAGGAAAAAATTATCTAGACATCCTACAAATCCAATACCATTTACCACAGTACCTGCTAATAAAACCTGGTAGTGGTAAGTTATAGATAAGTACAAAAGAAATAAATTCAATCACAATCAATTATGCAGGGGAATATCCAATAACTACAAATCAAAGTGTGATTTCTTGATTAATTATAAATAAAAAGTCATTAAAAGTACTTTCAAATCTTTACTAAGTCACAAAGACATTTTGTTTTCAATAATAGTGTTATACCTTCAGATTACAGCTGGAAAAAATGATAGCTAGGGCCACTTTGTTCCACAAGTTCTACAGGGTTGTTCGTTGGTGACCCTTGCACATTATGCATTCCCTTATTACATTGTATTATTGTTGTCTTTGCTTATAAATTGAATTAATTGGCTAGCAGAAAATGTTTGCTAATATTCCTGAAAAACACTCTTAGAAGGTTAAAGGGTGTAGTGTTTCTGAAAATTGTACTTTTACAGAGTAAAAAAAGTATTCCTGAAGAAAAAACATATAATTAGATGGTAATAGAACACCTTAAAACCATACTGAGAGGGTAAGAGGGGTGTACTCATTACAAATGACCATAAGGACGTCCTGCCAATAGTGGTTCTTATTTCCTTCTGGTATATGAACGACCCCTTTCTTAGACCAATTCTGATTATTAGTAGTGGGCACTTTTTCAAAATTTTCAAAAATTTATTACAAAACTAGAAAGACCATAGTTGCCCAAATATGCTAAAACAGTGGAACTTTTGAGAAAAAAGGTAAATTGAATAAAGTTAAAGGCACTATCAGTGATTTGCTAAATCAGATTTGTGCATGTCTGTAACAGGTCTAGGTATCCTAACATATCCTGCAACTGATCTGAAAGCAACCTAATAAGGACAAAATCAGTTATTTTAGTCATTACTGTCTGTACGGTACACTACAACACATAATTGAATGGAGATTCACATCTTTGAAATAAGCAGTTTGCTTCCTTTTCTGTCAATTTTCCAGTTGCAAGAAAAATAACATAGGAGAATTCTACAGACATTATCCTTAACTTATAAGCCATTTCTGGCATTTCTGTAAATTTCAAATATTTTGACTCTTTTGGGTTAGAATTAATGTTAAAATGTTGGAACATTAGACAAAAAGTCAGGACATTATTATGGATTGGGCAGTGTGATCTTTGGATGCTGTCTTTGCCTATGGAAAGTCCAAACTGACCAAAATTTCCCTTGCATTTATGGAAATATTTGTAAATACTTTTTTTTGCTTTTAAACTTGACAAAATTTTTAACACAAACATTTACTAAGATTGAATGTGGTGACCAATGTTGAAATGTTGAGAGTTATGGGAATCAAGGAACCAACTTCTATGTCATTATAGATTAATCAATTTTGGCTGGTTCCCTTTGTCATGTCATTGAATAATGTACAGTGTACACAATTCTCAATTTATTTCTTAAATTCAAATATTGTTGAGAAAGGCAAAAGCCAACATGATAACTTCCTCACTCTGAAAGAAAACCAGTTTTCCATTGTTAATCCCAGTATTCTAGTTCATGTGTCAAAATGGCATATAAATTAAGAGACCTTCCTTAAGGGACAAGACATCCATGTGCATTGAACATTAATTAGGCTCTATACATTAATGGATTTCAATTATCCCCAATAACAAACGATAATTTATCATCACGCAAACTACCATCCCCCTAGAGTGATCCAGTGGAATTTGATATTGGTACCTGATATTAATGTTAACTCCCTTAATGCATCCACTCGAGGGCGCTTAACATGCTATACCAAAAGATAATGTACGAATAATGGAACCCCAGAATTTACAGAAATTATACATTCTGTGAAATGCTCGGGCATTTTCATTAGTAACTGTCTGGAATGCTATACTAATTAGAAGCTAATGTGAAAAAATATCAACATTTAATTTAGCAAGGCACAATGTTGTGTCATGATAATGCTATCTTACACAGCCATATTTTTACTGTCTCATGTAATTTTATAATGTGGTATTTGATGCTATGTAAATCTGGAAATTGGTGAAAATTGGTGTAAAAACCGTAAAATAACAGAATTTAATTTGTACTAAGCATAAGATTCCAACAATTACGATAAGGAATGACATCTTGTTAAAATTGAGCGGGTGAATTATCATAGAAAGTGTTTATTGTGCAAGTCATTGATTAGGAGCTACTTGGAACCCTCCATCATTATTCATTTACCACAGTATTATCCAAATCCCTCCTCACTCGGAGGCACAGAATGCTAATCCAGTAGCGGGCTAACATCTCGACTTTGAAAATCACAGCAGGCATTTTATGTAGACTTAGTACCCTCTCAATAAATAGAGTCTTAGCTCAAGTCTTCTGTGAACTAAGGCATAATTCCACAGGATGCCTACTGCAAATCAATGATGGCAGAAATGTAATACAACGTATAATGTACTATGGTATGAAGGTCAATAGCCTGCACTGGGTAACCTCCTATTACTGTAAATTTTGTCGCCTTTTTAAAATGTTTCTTCTAACCTTCACACTATATTTTAGAGTAGATCTAGTATTATGTTATTTACTAATTACTGCATGATTTAAACATTACGTTCCTTGTGGATTGCAACTAAGCAACTAAAAATGGCTTTTGGAAATCCCTAAATGCACATAGTGTAAATTGCACATTCCTAATTATATTCAATGGTACACAGAGGCTAGGTGAATGGAATTCACTAACTCAATATCAGTATCGACCCAACAGGTCAACTTTCCATGGCAAGTCAGTATCTGCATTGATGATAAAAGCCAATGCGTGGTTTTTCTCGTACATTACAATGCATATAAATATAATATTATATAGTATATAATATCAAAGAACATGTCACAATGCTTAATTTATCCATGTAGAATATCATTTTTTCCAAGGTTGGCTTTTTGGAGAATATTTATTCTGAAAAGCTTTTAAGTGATTAGTGTTGGGAGATGATAATAAATAAAAGGAAGAATGGATAGTGATACATCCTTTACAAGACACAATATTTGGTTAGAGAATAAATGAAAAGATTGATGAAGCCAGTACATGTCGCTATTGTCTGTTCGCAAGAAGAAGGAACCTGACCCTTAACAACATGCGTAAAGCTGTACAATTTGTCATGCCATGTAATGGTCAACATACAGCCTGTCTAAAAAAAAATGGTACATCAAGAACCGATTTTTTTCAATATTATATCTCAACATAAGTAAGTTGTTTTGTATATCACATTCAAGAGAATAGACCAGGCTTTCCAGGATTTTTTGTTTCATCTCAATTGCTTATTCAATCGAGAGATAACTCCAGTTTACTGCAGAACACAAAAATCGAGTTTGTGCCACTTTCTGGTTGAGTGAAAACGGTGAACGAATTACATGTAGTTAAACATAAGTTATTCACACTTGAACAGATATGAAATTCTTTAAAAAGGGATTAACTTCATAAAAAAAACTCTAAAAGATACGAAAACAGTTACATAATGGTGGAAGTTATGATCAGTAAGTTCTGGCTTTAAGATAAAGTGAATAACATTCCACATACTGTTGTTTGTCAGATGAGAACATGAGCGTACAACCGGCGTACAGCAATCTGGAGGAGAGAGTTTCTATGGTCTTGAAGTATCATGAAACGCAAATTCCTACCACCACTTTGATACTTAGCTTCCAAATTCAAATTTTTATTGACTTCAATAATTAGTAAATGCACAAAGATAGTGCAATATTTTAAACCATTTCTTTTGATTTGGAGTGTTTATTTTGGTTGCAATAAAAAAAAAAAAAAAAAAAAGAAAAAATAAATATATATAGATTCTGTTAAAATATATGGAAAGAAAACATGTTAATGCCGTTAAACATGAAAAAAAATAAAAACTGGCCATTTGACTAAGTTCCTGACTTCACAGCCACCTTAACAACATGCGTAAAGCTGTACAATTTGTCATGCCATGTAATGGTCAACATACAGCCTGTCTCAAAAAAATGGTACAATCAAGAACCGATTTTTTTCAATATTATATCTCAACATAAGTAAGTTGTTTTGTATATCACATTCAAGAGAATAGACCAGGCTTTCCAGGATTTTTTGTTTCATCTCAATTGCTTATTCAATCGAGAGATAACTCCAGTTTACTGCAGAACACAAAAATCGAGTTTGTGCCACTTTCTGGTTGAGTGAAAACGGTGAACGAATTACATGTAGTTAAACATAAGTTATTCACACTTGAACAGATATGAAATTCTTTAAAAAGGGATTAACTTCATAAAAAAAAACGCTAAAAGATACGAAAACAGTGACATAATGTGGAAGTTATGATCAGTAATTTCTGCTTAAGAAAAGTGAATAACATTCCCACATACTGTTGTTTGTCAGATGAAAACAGCGCTTACCACCGGCGTACCAGCAACTCTGGATGAGAGAGTTTCTATGGTCTTGAAGTATCGTGAAAAGCAAAGTCCTACCACCCTTTGATACTTAGCTTTCCCAATTCAAAATTTTTATTAACTTCAATAATTAGTAAATGCACAAAGATAGTGCAATATTGTAAACCATTTCTTTTGAGTTGGAGTTTTTATTTTGGTTTCAATTACATTCCTTCTGGCAGATTTTAACAGATACCAATCTTTCAAAGCTCCATTTCATTGACGTGCAATAAATATTTGTATTGTTTGTTATTTATGAAAAGAAGATTTTTATAATTGAACTGATTATGTTGACTATTTAACTTGTGTTGATAAAAGTAGACTTCCTTTGTTTACTAAATTTAATCTGTGTTTTGTTTCTTTTTGTCAAGTTGCAATCTATAGCTGGGCGAAACAACTGCCCATGCATAAAAGTGGCACAAAATCGATTTTGGTGTATCGCACTAAATTGATTATATCTCTGGATTGACAAAAGCAAATGAGATGAAACAAACACCATTGGAAAGCCTGGTCTTTGTTCTTTAACATTATGTCAAGTAAGAATGACTTATTTTGAAATTTCATATTTAACCAATTTTTTTTCCGATTGTACCATTTTTTTGAGACAGGCTGTAGTACATGGTGATAATTCATTGTGCTACATAATGATCACCTTTGGATAGTATGAATACTCATTAAATAGGTTCATCTTCTCCTGATGAACTAATGAAACAAACTATAGTGCTATTTTGAGCATGGCTTGCAAAAGTGGGGAATTGGGGAAGCTCCTTCCCAGGAAAGTTGGCCATTTGGAAGAAAACTTGGCCATTTGGAGGGAAATTTATACATAAGATATAGTGGGAAATCTGTGAGAAATGCGACTATCTTCCCAGGAAATTTACATTTTTTCAACCCCTGAGGGGAGGATGTACTTTGAGAATTCAAACCCCGAGTACATCACAATACTTGGTTTTTAAAAAATTCTGATTATCGGTTGCAGAGTGATCAGATAAAAAAATCAGCTATAATCACATGGATGATGTTCATATTGAGACATGGCAAATGGATTTGTAAGTGGGCAGGCAAATGGTATGTTACTCTAAGGCTCTAGATTTAAAGGTGTGGGATCCGAGTTGAAAATTAGAAGGCATCCAGCCTTCCGTCAATTTCAAATCCACCCTCCTCCACATTGCAGCTCATGAGGCTCTGTACAGAAGCATCCAAAGAATTAAACCACTATTATAGTCGGATTTAATTCTTGGGCAGAATCGAACATACGCCTGTGTAAGGTGCATTAACTGGCAGGGATAATGCACATAACAACGTGATGCGTAATTGGTCAAACCACTGTGTAGTTGACGGCGCTTGCACAGGCTGTGTGTGCAAACTGTCCGAGAAATAAATCGCCAACTATAATGCAACCCACACTTTCCCTTGCCAAAACATGTACAAATACAAACCCAGCCAACCACATTGGTTATGATTTATCTAGCAAGTCGAGAACTAAGAAATTCAAGTTACATTAGAAAATCAGAGGAATGGAAATTTGTAAGAGTAATCCTTTCATTATTCTCAAAATACAGGCAAAGTGAAATTTAACATACACTATCTGCTGATTAGTGGGAATAGAACTTCTGTAATATTTTGAACCAATCAGCAACATGGTAAAAAGGTGGTAATGTTGAAGAGGACTAGAGCTTAAATATTTAAAAACTGCATTTTGATTGGTTATTGAAATTAGTACATGACATAACTAGCCAATCAGAAATGCTGAATGAAAGGTGGGTGAGTGTAGTGCTAGAATCGTTATAAAAAGAAATACCGGTACTAACAACCTTTAGATAGATTTCATGTTTATGCGGGTGCAGATGCATAAGACACATAATGCCTAACTTTCCATGCAAGACGCATGATATGCAAAGTTAGGCATTGTCTCTTATCCATCTGCACCTGAATTCTAAAGGTTGTAATTGTTTTGAATTCATAAGACTTTAGCGTTTGTTATATTATAAGTGTGGGATTTGAGAGAAGCATGATTCATTTCTTAAGCACCATTCTTTTACTGGGTAGCAAGTGGAGCATGAATGAATACTGATGTAAGGACATGTATCTTATAAGTGTGTTGGTAATAAAAAATCACTAAGTTATTTTGAAATTGAGCAGAATTTGAATCATGCTTGACATTCTTTTTTTAAAAGGGTATAAATTGTTCTTAATTCCATTTTGTTGCAATTGTCATTAACTTTTCCTTGGCCTTCACTTGAGAAAAGGCGTGTTGATGTTATCTGTGAAGATAATTAATCATTGGGAAAATGGGAAATCCTTGAGTCAAAAAATTTAAGTGTAGATACTATCAGCTGTCAGTTTTAATGCATTTCAGTTATTTGTGTGTTTTGCTGAAGTGATTGCACAGAGGATGTTGCTGAAAATGTTGAGTGATGTTAATTTTGTTAGAATATAGCCGAAAAGTAGGCATTTTCATTGTGTTTTATGGCATAGAAATTCATACCTGTAGACTGTGTTGAAGATAACTTCCAAACTTGGTTAAATCATCTATGATAGTTTGACTAAGTTGTTTTCATTATCTTTTTATTTAAACTAAGATATTTGACATAAAATGGCTTTCCAAAATGGCTACAGATTTGGCAATTCAATGTTAGATTTTTAGACTCGGGCCAAAAAAAAAAAAGTTTGTTTGCCGTAACCTGACCAACCCTAGAAAAACCTGCCAAATCAAAAATTTTGTATGCAAATTAGCACAAAATAAAAGAAATATCTGTTGACTTACCCATGATTTTCATTAACAATTCAAAATAATGTTTTTTTAACAACACAAAGATTTTAAAAACATAAAAACTTCTAGTAAAATAAAAGATCTTTGCTATGTCATTGAAAAAAAGCTTTATATAGTAAAACAGTGTGGTAAATTCATTAAAACAAAAATATCGACTGATCGACCCTAATACTTTTCCTCCATTATGGCAAACATTTTTTTTGACCTCATGTGCAGTCTAGTAGATTTGTAATCTCCCTCACAGAGTATGAGTACAATTTTCCATGTGTTGGCTGTATTATAAACAAGTGGACATCATTTAAAATTTTAAGTTGTTTCTACAGATAGGACTCACAAAGATGGTATTTTGAACCAATCCCATAATGCATTGCAATGTACTGCACTGTACTAAACAAATGCTGCTCAGAACTCTTGCCCCATGCCAGTCCCCCAAATGAACTGACCATTTGTACAGTGTCTATGGAGAATTTTCCCCCTCACAAAATGCCTCGGCACCCCTTCTTCCCCCCCCCCCCCATTTGCAAAGGACTGGTTATGCCGCGCCATTGTCTGGAAGTTGTAAAAGAGAAACTGTACTAAAGAACAATACTATTACAATATCACTATAGAATAATTATTGAACAGTATCGAGTAGTTTCATGGAGAACGGAATTATACTAACCAATAAAAATGAATTAAAACATTGTCTGCCATGCGCTATTTGAAATTCGCGCCAGTGTATATAGGATATGTATATGTGTTATGCGATACGGACGGCACAGTAGCGTCATGCACCTTCACACATGACGCTTTCATATATACATTTCTTATGGCATGTATGATGCAAATGTGCCGGCCGTATCGCATAACATGTTATACACTGGCATGAATTTTAAATAGCGCATGGTCAGACTAGATGGTTTTGATTCATTATTATGGTTAATATAATTCCGTTTGTCGGTGAAACCACTCGATACATGGTCAATAATTATTTTATAAAGTATATTGTGTGATATAGTCATTGTACGGGTTCTCCTTTAAGAACCACAAGACATTTCATGATTGTTCTAAAAATTCCCTAAGTACTTGTACTTTGTGGGCTAAAATGAGTGTAGAAGTCAGGTTTTTTATATGTTAAGGATTTTTGGTGGGATCATATGGGCTTGTTGAGGTGTAATTTCACAAAACTGGTGCATTGTGGGATGGACTAAATACACTGGGACTCACTAAAGCATTAGATCCATTGTTATTCCTGCCTTATATTTCTTTAACTAAAAGAAATAAGTGCTCATTTTTTTCTGGAATCTGTATTAAATATGGGATGCACAGGTGGGAGGCTCTCTGACAAAATAGCTGTATGTACCCACCCCATGCAGAATTCTGATACAACTGTATCGTCATGTAGACTTTTTGCCAAATGAACTAATGGTACTTAATCTGATTTTGGATCTTCAAAACGAAATTGAATATGCTGATATTGAGGGCAACATTTGCCATTAGCCCAATAAATCTTACCTGGTGTATTTTTAATTCATAATTTGGCAGGAAATATGTGGTATTGATTTAATTTTTAAATGTCACAGAGTGTAGACTCTCTTTCAGACTGAGTTAATGCATTAGGTTAATATATATGGTTTGTTATATAATGGCCTTCAAGAGAGACCACACTGTACACCATTACTAATAAAATGTACCATTAACACATGTTGTTTGTCTAAACTTTCAAAATGGGATTTCCTTATTTAGAATGATTTTAGAATCATGGGTTGGCTTAGCCTTAGAATTTAAATTAGACACTTTTCATTTCAGTTAACCTCATGAGTGCTGTAAAGAGGAATCATCTTCTGCACAACTCAATACAAATCCTATGAAAAAAATGACACTATGATTAGTTTACGTACAACTTCCGTAACAATTTATTTTTTTATTTATTTTAAATTTATTCACTATATTTTACCAGGGTGACCTGCTCAACAGAGTTGATTTCTAGTATAACAGTACCACTGATAGTGTAGGATACTGTGTATAACAACAATTCTGGATCCAGAATTTTAAAACAAAGTTGTGATTTTCTATATGAAGGACATCGGTTTGAGCTTAGCTATTTCACACAGTGATTAGTATATGTGGACAAAGCACTATGCAGAGATGCCAGATTTCAGATTTTTATCTGAATTCTTATTTTTTTTAATCCCAAATTTCTGCAGTTTTGTTTATTTTCAGCCTGTTTTGGGTCATTTTTACCCAAATTTATGTGCTTTTCAGATTTTTTTGGTAACACTCACCGAGTATGTATGCAAAAATACAATTTGTCAGAAAATTGAGGTTGGCATCCTTGCAAAATCTTTGACTCGGCCTTTAAGCTGGCAAAGGATTAAAGTCATGTTCAATCTTTCACCAAAGCTGCGGTAATCTGGCATTTTGAATTCATGCTACTGTTATTGCTCATGAAATGTGAAAAGGGAAAAATCTATTTAAGAATAGCTACTAGATTTATGTGTGGTCAAGCTTAATTGTGTGAGCAATTTAGATTCAAGAATTTTGTGAGTGGCTTAATTTCATATAATTTTATATGGAGAATTGATTAAAATTTGCAGCTATTATTGAAAAACATGAGTTCTTGCCAATTTGTGAAAATTCCTTGTTGGAAAAAGTTGTTTATGGTATTGAAAGAAATTTTAATTCTAAAGGTATTTAGGGTTGAAATAACCCACTCATAATCATGCCAATCGACTTAGTTTTCCACATCAGATACATTATTGACAAGGGTCGTATTGAACTTTGTAGGAAAAAAGTGAGAGAGTAAAAGACTACTAGCAGCAATACAATACACATACCAACATGTTGCTTTCATGATGGTCATGGCTTGAAAATGACTTAAGTACTTGCCCTATTTAGTAATAATTAGGTTGACTTCTACATTTACTTGTGCTAGTTCTTTATCATGTATTTTCATATAGGGTGCATTGAGGCAATTGCTTTGTTTTCTGTACATACAGTATGGATAATGCCAGATCACATCAAGGTGTTGACTGTCCTGTGCTAAACCTCTGAGTACTGTGATAAAGTCTGTCTGATTGGTTCATTACAGGACACAACATAATATGGCCACCCGAATACCAATCAAAGCAGTGCTTCTATATCTCTCTGTAAACCATACCACCAATATTACAGTATCTCTGATTTGCTCATTTAATGATGTTAGCTTCCAAGTAACCAATCAAAAAAGTATTAAGATGCTGATACATAGGCAGGTGGTTAAATCACAATTGGCTTACTATAAAACAGAGGTATATTCTGTAAAATGTGTGGGTATTAGGTTGCAGTCATCCATGCAATATCTAATTGAGTTTAGAGGAAAAGTTTCCAATCAAAATTTCAGAGAACTTTGCTCAAAGAGTTTCCTCCAGAGAGTAAATTATACTATGATACAAAACAATGTGTGGAATTGAAGGAGAGACAGATGTTTACTCAAATCCAAAAATAGGGTTATTTAACAAATAGGTTGGTAGTGCAAAAGTGCTTTTTTCTCTTCAGGATGAATTGATCGAAATACTGTAGAAGTGCTTCTGCTAAAATTACGCATCTCACTAATTATGTCTTGTCTTCATACATGTAACTTGAGAAATTGCTATATAATTAAATCTAAAAATTAAAGACCAAAGTGTTTGATTTCATTTCTGTGAAGATCAGGAAAATATATTGAGTTTCTTTACTGGACACATACACAATTCCGCGCTGCAATAAAATTGGGTAAAGCTGTCAAACATACTCAAATATGGTAGTGATTTATGTTAATGCTTAGGGTTTAAAGTTATGTATTTAGGATTAAACAAAATGGGATGGAGATTAGGATTAGGATCTAGATGTTAAGGTTTAAGGTTAAGATCTGTAATTTGGGATTAAGGTTTAGGGGTATGGAGTCAAGGTCTAGGGTGTGAGAGGTATAGGTTTTCAGTTTTAAGATCTAGTCGTGGTATGAAAAAGTGGAGAATTTGGGAAGCATTCTAAAATCTCCCAGTGGACTTTTAACATGTTAGGTCAGATGCAGAGGGTGTTTGAATCAATCCCACAATACATTGGAGGGAAATTTGGGAATTTGGAGGGGAATTGTGCCTTTTTGTACACAAAAACGTATACATTTTGGAAAATTTGGTAGCTGGGCTTCCCAGGAAATAAAACAAAAAAATCATGCCCAGGGTCTAGTATTTAAGGTTTTGGATTTAGGACAGAATGGCATTCTAAAATCTCCCAGTTGACTTTTAACCTGCTAGGTCAGATGCGGGGGTGTTTGAATCAATCCAACAATGTGCATTGATGTGCACTATATGTACCCTTGATACAACAACATGTTAGTACTTAGGGATAAAAAGTGTCGAGGAGAGGTTTAAAAACCACAAGACACTTTCTGTTTCATGCAAAAATTTCCACTATAGTACTAGCACTTGTGGGCTACATGATCATACAAGTTAGGATTTATGGGTTAAGAATAGGATGTTTGTGGGATCACATGATCTTATTGAGGTTCGTTCGTGCGGCAAGTCCAAAACACCCCCCCCCCCGCAGTGGAAGATCCGTCTTTTGAACCAGGCTGATAGTTCATCATCCAGGTTGATTAGGCTTGGAATTCCTCTTGGGGACTGTAGACCTCACAGTCATCTATGATGTGCTAATGGTTTGTGGCTCTCCAACATCGCAGTTGGTGATCTGAAAGTTTCTACTCCGATCTGTGAAGGAGTTCTTTTGTACGACCAACGCAGTTCTGAGTCTGTTGTGAGGTTGACCTATGCTTTCCGATCAAGGTCACAGCCTTGGGCTTGCTAGATGGGCTGTCCACAAACTGCTTAAGTTCAAAGTAGAGGATGACCATTGCTCATACCATGTCATTGACCAGGATGATCGATAGGGATACTGTGATTGCAGTGTAATGGATTGGTAGCAAAGTGATTCCGTGGAATTCTCTGATCCTCAAAGGGTGTTGGTTGGGGGGATTAGGCTACCAGGTCATCACATTCCTGGCGAGCTTGATCGTCGAAGCGGCCTAACTTAAGGTTTGCAGAGCTATGCCAAGACAGAATTGGTTTTTTTGAAGATTTCTTCACAGGCGTCGCCAAAAGGCACCCACTAACAAAGTCTCATTGACATCATTCAGAACGACATCAATATTGTGTGAATGTACACTGTGACTCCATACTGGTGTTGCAGCGTATCAGCAGTGGAGTATGGCCAAGGCAACCCAAAAAGTTGTGTATGTAAGGTGTCAAAAGATGCACCCATTCCAGTTCCTGCGAGCTTTGAGGAGGTTGACACGAGGGACTGCGTTGGCCAGCGACTGCTTTGTTGTGTTGAGTGAAAGTAAGGCTGAGGTCAATTGTGACGCCAAGGTACTTCGGTGTTGGGTCATGTGACACTTTTGAGGTGATTTCCCAAAACAGGTGCACTGGGGGTTAACTCAATGCACCCTGGGACAGATGATAAAAAGCTTTAGATTTTCTTCTAAAATCTGTGACAGGTTTAATAATGAAAAATTATTATACAATTTGTAAAATATTAATTGTATTTGCTTAATTTTACTGGCTAAAAAAAGCTAAAAGATACTGCCGCATAATACACATCAGATGTGACAAACACTTCACAGACCACATACCCAATTTTTAACAAGCAATTTGCTTAGCGCTATTTGGATTCCCTATACTGTAAGTGTTTAATATTTCATAGATGTACATGCCTGATGGTGCTCATAAATAAGCACAATGCTTTGATAGTGTACAGTTATAATGGAAAAGAAAACCTGCAGGTGAAATCTATGGCGCATAAAAAATTCATATTCATCTAGAAGAAAATAGTCCAAAATTCCAGAAAAAATTCAAAAGTATTGGTAATTATTCAAGATTCAACAAAAGTTAGGGAAAAAAAGGACTTCCATATTTGATTAATGCAATAATCTGTGAATGACAGGGAAATATAACCACTCACCCAATTTTAAGCAGGTATTCTGTGAGAATACAAAATCAGGTTTTTGGTCGCTCGAATAAAAAGGGGCTGGTTGAAATATAAGCATGAAGTTTACAGATCAAGTATTGGGGTCAAGGTCGTTCAATCAAGATGAAAACTTATATTGAAATTGGAGCATATGAGTAAAACAACGTGTGCATGTGCGTAGCCAGGATCCTGCAACCCCGGGGTGCAGGGTCCAGTGGCAGAGCCTCCGTAGGCATCCGCAGCTGTGAAAAATATGCAATTTT
Organism: Ophioderma brevispina; assembly: GCA_023653785.1. Classification (NCBI taxonomy): domain Eukaryota; kingdom Metazoa; phylum Echinodermata; class Ophiuroidea; order Amphilepidida; family Ophiodermatidae; genus Ophioderma; species Ophioderma brevispina. The sequence goes on along the minus strand of JAMKCH010036581.1, from coordinate 37,551 downwards.
TTTGGCAGTCGGGGCCGGATTTCAATGCCCTCTCCTTTTCTTTCTTTAGACCCTTGGGTGCACTCCCTCCGCACCCCCGACTATGCGCATGGTGTGGGGCTACCTTAATTACAGACTGCTTCATTATTATTTAAACAAAGTGTGCAGTATTGAAATTTAACTACTTAGTTCTCCATCCTTGTCTACCTGGAGAACTAAGTAGTTAAATTTCAAAACAAATATAAAATTGTGTGTGTAAAATAACCGTTCTGATGCTATCCGTTAGGAAAGCGAAGGACACCTTTCGAACCTAACACCTACAGATGATATCTATCGCTCCTCTACCAACCCTGCCTTGATAGCTTAGTTGGTAAGAGCGTCGTGCATGTAATACGGAGGTCGCTGGTTCGATTCCGGCCAAGTGCATGTGTTTTTTTTTAACACTACCATTCGCTGGCCAACTCCAGGGAAAGGTTAATAAAATTTACAAAGTGTGCAGTAGCCTTCTTTACTACCGGTTGTTTTATCAAAGAACAATTGCAATTCAAATGGATTGTGAAATTGACGATTTGGGGTGACAATATTAAATGCAAACACAAGTAATGACCTTCTAAAATCACATATTGAACCTTTAAAACTCTGGTTCCAAGTTGGTTATGAAAATTTCATTTTGTTCCAATTCAGAGGTGGTATCAATGATAGTAACATCCACTTTAGAAACTGGAATCTATTATGAGAAATTTAAATAAGATATCTCAGATTTCAAATTAGCAGAGATGCTTCAAGACGATTTCAGTGGATTTGAAATTCATCGTTTGCTGTAATGTACATTGTAAGATATACTTTTGCATGTTTAAAGAGCGGGTTAGCCATCTTGTCTACGTTGAAGTGGATTTCGGTTGCTAGACTTGGTGAAGTGTATGCACGTTTCTGTTTTTTAGATGTTATGTATTTTAAAAACTAATTCATCAACCTGATTTTGTTTTGTCTTTTGATAATGATATAAAGGAAAGAGTCTCTAATGGCCCACTTTTTAGAAGAAATAAATTCAAACATAACACTTGCAAACACCATCTGTATTTGATTTTAACTAGTTAAATGGATACAAGTTTAGTTGCTAATGAAGCGTCACATTTAATCCAATTATCATTATTAACTGGATCACAATTTTAACCATGATCAATTGATTACAATGCTGAGTCTATGGCATGCAACTGCATCCTAAAAGTTACCAGAGATTGAATGTTTCTGTAAGGTGACCCTTCTGACCTGCTTTTTTTCTGACACACTTATGAATTCAGAAATCCTTCACGGAATAAACCACACAACCCATAGAGTTATGTAACCTCTTCGCTGGTGAATTGTGTAGCTATTTTAAGGTGTGGGCAGGCGTGAAGCTTGTAGGATCTAGTGCTTTGATGGTTAATGTACATTTTAAATCTGCTATTTATAAAATTCATATTTTTTAGAATGGGAGGGCCTTATATGCATGATTGTAGCAGAATCTATGACGAAGCGAAACTCAATTAAATGCACGCGAGGATCAAGTAAATGATACAACTCGAGAAAGTAACCCGAGAAAAATATAAAATATAATTGCGGCCGCTTGAAACTCTGAAATAAAGACTGAAATACATTAGTGCTCGTTCACTGGTATCCACATAAACACAGTCCTCTGTGGCCCAGTGGTATTCTCACGCCTAGAAAGCGAGAGGTCCGGGTTCGAGACCGTGTATTTTTCGTCTTTATTTAGTTCTGTGCTCGCCAGTTTCTCCGAGCTTCTATATAATATTTATAAAATTCATCCAAGTGCATAAGTTCCCTGCTTTTCCATAAGATGTACATAAGAAGAAAATGAAGGTATTTTGTGCAAATACTTGAAAAATCTGGCCAGTTCTAACAAAAACAGGCGGGTGACACTGTGTACAAATGCCCATAGTCGATAGTGATAGCACCACCAATTTTGATAAGCTACCTAATTAGCTAATAATTTATACAGTATGACGTATGACCGGAGATGACGTAGCACCACAGTGCCACGTACGACCGGCGATCAATAAGCTACAGATTTCATGCAGTATGCCTCCACTCTCTTGATCGAGTGTCCTATCCCGATTTATTTAGGATCCGTGCCAAAATCTTGTGGGATGGATCTTGATATTACTATCCTTAGAGTGCAAAGGTCCAGTTGGGTATTGTAAACAAAAACAAAGGATGTAAGGATCAGGCTATGCACAGTGCTATTAAAACTACCATTAGGATCATGAAATATGCAGAACCATAGTAGGAATGCAAAATAAGAGGACAGTCTCACCAATTATGGGCTGGTCAAAGCAATATGATACACAACAAACTATATAAAAAAAGGAGAAGTCATCAGAAATGATTTTTTTTTAAAATTGAGAAAGTCATGACCTGTCTGGTTGCTACAGTCCTGAATGTGGACTTTAGAAATATTCTTTGAAGCTTACAAAATAATGTCATCTTTCATTTAGAAACTGTTGAGTTTCACATTGAGCAAAGTTTAGGAACGATGGAGATCTACTTTTCTTGACATGTAAAAGTTAACTTTATCCAATATTTTATCTTGTATTTAAAGAGAGTGAGAATTCTCTGCACTTGGTGGTTGTGCTTTCATTACAAACAACTTTCTGGGCAAAATCATACTGGCACATACAGCATGTTGAATTTTACAAAAATTCAGCCCTCGGCCCTTTTGACTGATTGATTTCCTCGTCAATATCTTCCCCCCCATTTTGCAATTATGGAACCGGCGTGAAGTTGAGATCTAAAAAAAAATGAAAAAGGTGCCTCTCTCTGCTGTCAACCTCCTATATTACTACCGTAATTCAAGATCTTAACACATAACGCAATACATGCCCTTCGTCATATTACTTTCCCCATGCACATGTCATGCGTACATTTCTTAACACATTGATCTCCTTGTTCTCTCTCGTATGTTCTATTGCAGTCAAATACCTGAGGGAGGTAACACCATACTTCAGACGCAGTACAGTCATAGGAGAGGTGGGCTGGGACACACCCTCACCGTATGTAATCAAGGAACCTGGGGCGAATCCGAGGGCCACCAGAAATAACTGGACTGAAATGAAAAGCATCCCCTTGAAACTGTGCTATGTAACCTCAAATCTTACTGTCAACGATCCTGAACAGAGGACTATAGAGCTGCACTCGCCAGACGGCCGCAGCTCGTGCATTTTGAGGTGTAAGGATGCCAGCAACGCAGGGGAATGGTTTAGTGCCCTGCATGCAAACGTGTCATTACTAACGATACAAGCAATTTCAGAAGCTAACGACATCTTGCGTGCAACGCCTGGTAGCAGGGAGATCAAACACATGGGCTGGTTGAGTGAGCAGGTTTGTAGAATATGCTTGACTTTGTGTGGGTGGGTGGTGGTGCATGCAATTAGATCCATTTTAAAGGGGAACAATTTGATTGTGCTGGGATAATGTGATATTCTTTGTAACCCAATTTTTAAGGCAAATTCAGTTGTAAAGCTGTGTAGACCTGGGGCATATTTTGCTTCCTTTTCCATGCACCCGGCATTCGCTACACCAGTGAGAATAGTCAATACCATTACTTTACTTGGGGTGATATGCCAAGGTAATGTTTGGTTCTCTTGGGGTGTGCTCACCTAGAATAGGCTCTGATCCACCTGTAGGCAGGCTCATGGCAGCAGTCTCCGTCAAGCAAAGGTACACAACACGGACCCCTGCTCACAACACATGCCCCTTCATGAAATTTAGTGGATGAGCTTTCTTGATTAAATTGAACTCCCATCAATCCGTAGCTTTTATCCTCTATGATGTTTCTTTATTTAAATACAAGTTTCTGGAAAGAGGTGAATGGATCTTGTATTGTAGCCCCCCAAGGAAAGAGGACAAATCACATCAAGGTCTTGTCATCCTTGTGAATGTCAAATGATCATCTAGAATGTAAAGGTGTTCATATTCAGGTTGCTTATTTTTAAACTTTCAGGTGCTACTGTGCACTGCAAGGAGTTTTCAGCTTTGTACATCAGCAGGATTAACAAATTTGATAGAAACATTGTTTTATCAAATTAAACCAAAAGTAGTCTTGAGTTCATCAAAAATAGGACCTGGAACCCTTGCTGTAAAGGACTTTGTTTGATAAAATAGGTTTGTTCAATTAAGTAAAGTAGATTGAGCAAAGCATTTCCTGTACTACTTGAGCTATTTTATATGAATTTCACATAGCAAACCAATTTCAATCAGGTTGGTATTAGGTTTTATTGTTTGTTTTCACTCAATCAAGTCCCCAAAGTGAAATGTTTTAAACATGTAAACCTGTTTCAACATTGAAACTGTGGTACCGTGGTACTTTTTCCCAAACATTTGTTTGGTTACATATTAAAAGGTTACTTCTTTATCATACAATTCATGTAAAATTCTGATAAAAGCCTAGTCGGTTATTTATCATATGACATGTTCAGATTTTGCTATTAATTGAGAATGTAGTATTATGGTATACTAGGCAGTCCCCGGGTTTCACGATATCCTGGGTTTCGCGATCACCTGGCTTGAATGAACCTTGAGTTTCATGGTTCCTTTGACCTTGAATGACCCCTGGTGACCTTGTTGTGACCTTTAAAATTTTCGGCATCAACAATCGACCCAACCCTCCAAGTTTCATGTCCATACACCAATGTTTACCCCATTTGACCTCCTTTGATCTTGAATGACCCCTGATGACCTTGTCGTGACCTTTAAGATTTTTGTCATCAACAATCAACCCCACCCTCCAAGTTTCGTTTGGATATACCAAAGTTTACCCCATTTTACCTCCTTTGACCCCTGATGACCTTTTCATGACTTTTAATATTTTCGGCATCAACAGTCAACTCCGCCCACCAAGTTTCGTATGGATACACCAAAGTTTACCCCATTTGACCTCCTTTGACCTTGATTGACCTCTGATGACCTCATCCTGACCTTTAAAATTTTCAGCGTCAACAATCGACCCTACCCACCAAGTTTCATGTCCATACACCATTGTTTACCCCATTTGATCTTTGACCTTGAATGACCCCTGATGACCTTTGATTCACTAACCAATACAAACTCGGTCTTCGGAAGGTCAAGGGCTACCCACCCACCAAGTTTCAGGAACATGCAACCCTTGGTCTCAGAGCAAATAGATGTGATCCATTTGACCTCTTTTGACCTCGAATGACCCACAATGACCTTTGATCCACTAACCAATACAAACTCGGTCTTCGTTCGGTCAAGGGGCACCCACCCACCAAGTTTCAGGACCGTGCGACCCTTGGTCTCCGAGAAAATAGACGCGGTCAGACACACAGACAGACAGACACACAGATAGACAGACAGACCGACCACCGGTATTAAAGGTGCGTGTTCTGATTGTCTTTGGGACCCCCCTGATTTACCCGGAATTAGTATCGATTTTGATATCAGATGAAAGGCCGTATTTTTCTCATTGTCGTCCTGAAATTTGAGCCCACAAAATCCATTTCATTCCCAAGATATAAACAAAAAACCGCCGTTTTAGTGGTTAACCATCAATATTAGCACAGTATTGAATAGGGTTTTGCAACATGCATTATTACGTCTACCATCAAAACGGCAAGTTTGTTTCCCACGGTACTTGATGGGGTGTATGTGCAAGTGCATGACTCTCATATCAAGTAGAGAACTCATTACACATAAATCGGAACAAGCACCTTTAATATATAGATCAACAAATTATTATTACCATTTTGCTTGAAAACTGATATTAAACAGTTAAATACTGCTGTTTGAAGAGTGGCATTTTGTAAACAGAGTATGACTAATCAACGGTCAGTAATGGTACACTAATGGTAAACCTAAGAGCAGGTATAGTGTTATTCCCATAATGCAGTTTTTCCAATATAATTTTTGTACTGGTTGCCACTTGAGTTTATAGTGACAAAAAGTACCTAAATGAACAGAACTCATCCTAATCTTGCAAAGGTACTTTTTGTCACTATAAATTCATGTGACAACCAGTGCAAAAATGTATTGGAAGAAATGCAAAAACAAAAAATCACCTGTTTCAAAAATGTTGTTTCAGTTAATCATTTACAGAGAACTTAAGGTAGGTAACCCAATCATGATCCAAATTTTCATTTGTTTTATCCTTCACATGGAAGTATATCACCAAAAACATCTGACTACAAATTTTTAGCTAAATCAGCCCAGCCGTTTGGATAGTAGAAGCAAAAATGTGTACTAAATTCTGATACCAAAATCTTTATTTTGATGGAGTTAAGTGGGGGGACGAGGTTGTCGATCGAGTCACCCACCTTTAAAGACTATAACAGTTTCCAATATATGCAAATAAAGATCCCAACTTTACTGAAACTGAGAGCAATGTTTGGTTACATTTTGAAGTAAATTATTGCTAGTGGCTTTAATTGCTAAAACACAAGAGTTCCTAGATGTGCAAGATGAGCAGGAAGTGGCCCAGGTGGGATTGACATCATTTCATTAAATTGCCTGTATGCTTGATGTAGACTAGCTAATGAGATGACATCAAAAGTTTTATGCAGCTCACTGACTGTGCATGCATTGCTGTTATGTAACGAAACAGAGGAAAGTAAATAGTTCTTATATTTTTGTTAATAATGTACATTTTTTACTCCCTTGATATTTTTTTTAATGGAATAATGTCTAAGTAAGGTAATTTGAATTGTTGTGCCGAGGAAAGCTTGTACGCAGAGTGCCCATCTCTCTCCTTGGCATTTGGCAGTGGCGTAACCAGTGGGGGGCCGGGGCTGCAAGCTGTCCCCAGACACAAAAAAATTGGGAAGGGGAGCAAAAAATGGGAAGGAAAAAAAGGAGGAAGAAGAGAAAAAGAGAAAATAGGGAAAGAGAGAAGAAAGGGGAAAGAAGAGAAAAAAGAGGGGAGGAAAAGGGAAAAAAGAAGAGAAAGGGCGAAGGGAGCAAGAAGAAAAAAGAAGAGAAAGAAAGAGGGGAGAAAAAAAGGAAAGGGAGTAGAGGATTAAAGAAAGAAAAGAGAACAAGAGAAAGGAGAAGATGAAAGAGAAGGAAAGAGGAAAGGGAAGATTTATTGTAGCATCAAACGAATTTATTGTGAAATTTGTGCTTTTAAACACTACTTTTTTACCTTCTAAGATGGCAAAACCAGGAGTTTCCAGTGGGCTCTGTCCCCTGGACCCCACCAGGGGCCCTAAGGCAGGCCCCTGGACCCCACCCGGGTAGGCCTGTGCGGCAAGACGCTTGTACATTAATCATCCCCCAAACAGGAATCGGGGAAACCTCTCTCGCTGATTTTTGCCAAAAAAACGTAATTTTTTTCCTGCCCGGGGGTAGGTAAACTGGGGGGCAAGAAAAAAAATTAGGAGGGGAACCCCCCCGGCACCGCCACTGGACTTTGTGACTTCCTAGCTGCAATGCGTTGTGGGATTGTGTCATCTCATTCCCAGGTGTACTTCAATGTAGGAATATGGCTGTGTGTGTGTGTGTGCAGTAAGGAGGATGAAGTGCAGTCACATCACACAGAAAAGAAAAGCCCCCCCTATAGGAAAAAAAGCATAACCTGTTTAGTATTGATCCGATTACTATACTCTGGAAACAAGATGTGGACATTTGGTTTTGACAGTTTGCTTCTGTAAACTGAATAATTGGGTTCCATTCCAAATTCACTCTTCTAATTAATGACAAGCTCCAATTTGTGAGAAAAAAATCATTGGCACACATCATTTAAAATGATAATAGATATAATATTTATCTATTTTTTTTATATTTGTTAAAAATAATATTTGAAAACATTCATTTTAAAGAAATTGCTTCAAAAAGATATTCCTACCAGTTGCAAAATGTTTTCACCAGAAAAGTCAGTTGTTGTTTTTTTTCAGTACATTTTTTTGGGTGCTAATTTAACTTGAAATAGTTATAATTGTTCCGGTGACCCACAGTGCATTTTCAAAAGTTAACATTTTCTAGTTTCAGAAAGGAATTTGTAATGGCAGAAGATATGTTTAACAAGTTAGCACCTTTGATGATTTTTTTCCTTCTTGATCCATTGGTTGCTGATTTCCAAATTTCAGTTGATTGCAATGGTGCATTTTGTGTTTTGAGTAAAATGTTTGTATCAAAGTGCCCCATACAATCTAAGGTCCTGTGTTGCAATTTATGTCCATAAATTGACAGAATTGTCTGGGTTTTTTTGGGGGGTAAAGATTGAATCTCTATTTAAGATTGGACATGTATAATAATACATTAGACAATGGTTAGGATGATTTGAAAATCTTAACTTAATTATGCCCCTTTAATGCTGAGATACATGAGTATCTATGAAATGACTTGGCTTTAACACCTTTGTTCCTGCACAGAATTAGCATGTTTTTTGTGAACTCTGTCCCACTGACTCTGTCCCACTGACTCTGTCCATTCATACAAGAAAATTACACATGGTGACTTTGTTCATATAGTCTCTCTTACAACTTGAGTAAATAATAGATGCTCATGTATCTGTATTTCATAAGCCATGACGTTGATCTCTGTGTAGGAGCTTTTGAAGTATTGTAATTTGTTTGGCTACTGAACTGCAGCCTACAAATGGGGATCAGTGCAAAATTCAACCGATCGGCTGCTCAACGTGAACAGCGTGATTTACCCCATGACGGTATCCCACAATATAATCATCCATGTATCAGGCACTGGTCATGACAGATACGCAGGCATGAAATGGTCAATTCCTTGTGTCACTACAGCGTAAAGTGTTGTTGAACTTGTTGATAACAATGGGAATATGACATCTGGTTTGTGTCAAACTCCCATTCTGGGCTTGATTACCTGCGATGTTATGACACTTAGGGAATTGACCACAATCATGTACATTGAATTCCCCATTGGCAAACAAATAAAGGAAGATGTGTACTCTCTGCAGGTGATGGTTAGCTAGATATTATGATAGTATCAATATTATTGATATTGCCAAACATTTCACAGTTTGTTCATAGGTGTGGATTTATTTTCATGAGTGGGTTTGTTTTTAATAAAAGAGTGAATTTGGAATGGCTATTTCATGCTTAGTGTTTTCCTTGGCTCTTCAGTCATTTCATAGCAGAAAAATTTGTTTTATTTTGTTAAAGGGAAATGAGATATCGGTGGAATATCAACTTTCCTTTAATTTGCACTTGGTTATTTGTAGAACACCTTTTGAACATCTTATAGATTGACTACTTAAAGCGTCATTCCAGCATATGTGATTTTATTCATTTTTCATTAGAGATATCCTTGAGAAACAGCTTTTGCATAAAATTTTAGTTGGTCCGACCTTGTGTTGGTTCGCGCTATATGCGGCCAGTTGTTCTGTTATGTGCATTTATTCCATTTACGGACGAAGTACAAATGAAATTTATTTAGAGATCGACAGAATTTCTCAAAGATATAAGGTACCCATGGACTAAACTTAACAATTAAGATAATTTAAAAATCTCAACTTTTGGGGGTAAGTTGGGGGGATGAATGGATCACAAAATGCCCCTTTAAAAGTTTTGAAAAATGACATGTACTAAGACTAATTTTCAGTGTTCTGAAATGGGATAGCAGGATTGCTTTACCGGCAGTGGTTAAAATTTTGGTATATGAAAGAAAGGCTACTATTTTCTTCATTACCTAGAAATCTTAGGGCCTAAGGATGTTTGGTGTGGAGTATGAGTGAAAATGTGCCTCATTTTGGCCTGCACTAGGATTCTTATGTGATGCTTTTTTTTGGGGTGCGGTGGGGGGGGAAGCAGAGGGAAAGGCCTTATGGGGAACAAGCCCCTGCCACTCTGGTGATGCCCCTGAATTCCACCAACATCTCCTAGCTAGTGTTCCTTTAAAGTAACAATACTTCCTTTATCCATGCTAGTCTACAGTGTTGTTAACTTCTCGCATGATCTCACAGTGAAAATTGGCTGTAACCTGTACCGATTTAAGATGAGGATATTGCTTTAGACAATGCCAAATGGTTCCAGTATACAGGCCAGATATGTGTGCCAGGATGCAAGTGTGATATTGACAACCACTCATGCTCCTGGAGCATAGGTTGTGGCAACGTTCGAGCGGGCTATTCATATGGGCTTACGAAGTAAGTCTATAAGAGAGTGCTGGGTGATAGATCAATATGTCATCAAACTTTATTCCCATTATCCACCAGTAGAAAACAAAACAGTTATATGGGAGGCGTTGAGCAAAAGGTATATAGGGCCCAAAAACACTCACCCCCCTGGGAAGCATTAACACGCAAGAAACAGGCATAAATATCAAGAAACGCACAGAAAGTGTTCACTTGTAAAACTTGTAACACATTCTTGTTAGACTAAAATCATAGTCAATACTCTGGTTCACTGTGTAGTTGTCTGGCGACTCTTTGCAGCATGTTAGTAAGGTCTCTAAAGGAAAACAGGGAACCAGCCATTTTTTGGACATCAAAGGTCAGTAATTAGATAAACACCACAGTGATATGTGTAGGCCTGGTATGTTTAGTTGTGGCTTAGCGTGACCCTGACACTGCAGTTCTTTCATTATAGCAATGCCCTAGTAAATTTACACTAGGTATAGGTTGTGCAATAACATGATTTGTCACACAGGAGTATGTTACCTCTTAAATTTAGAAAGTTTCTTTGTATGACAAAATTTAAATAATTATTCTTTTTTCCTTTGAATGCACTTAATTATTTTATGAACTATCGTGTATGTGTACATTTGTGTGTGTGGTGTGTGTGCATGTGTGCATGTGCTTGGTGTGTAATTGGAAATTAAATGAATGGTTAAAAATGGGTACATAAAAATTAAACATGTTTCAAAGGTGGGAAAAAATGACAGGAAAACAATTAAATTTACAGGTTTGGGGGGGGGGAGTTCTCAATGGGAGGAATTATGGTTATGTACCACTTATACGTCCCTCATTCAGGTTTTTTTTCAGTTCCAGTGGACCCCCATTTTAGGACCCATTTCCAGGACCCTACCTTGTAAGTCCAAGGCCACATTCTACCAAATTTTCTTCAAAACCCCTCAAAAAAGTAGTGGCAAGTGAGGGATCCATCGCCTGGTCGCAGCTGCTGATTTTCTTAAATTTTCTGACAACACCTAGTTTCGGAGACACATTTTTTGGGCCTCAAATCAGTTCCCCACAACCCCGGGTAAGGTTTATTATAGTCGAGTTCACGTTTGATACGTTTGTCCCCCTGGAGTTTTGGACCTATTCAAATCAGTCGGAGAGGGAAAATGAAAGAATTCAAAATGCACGTGCCACACCGGATATTTTGGAGGGACACTCCGGCAATATAACCCACTGCACCTGCCACTTAAATTACAATTTCATTCATGTATGGTAATGCACAATAGTGTATTTCAGGCTGACATTCCTTATAATAACATGATTAACAGAAGTCCCTGTGCCTCATTGAATTTTTAACTCCGCAAAAATGGTACGGGGTTCACAATCAGATGAATCGAGTAAAAGAAAGCCAGAAAGCCAAAACTGAAAAAAAAAAACAGACCAAAAGTTGAGGGAGATCCTGTACTGACAATTAAAATTTTGTAAGTACTTTGTTGAACAGCTCAGTGGAGTAATATTGGTGACAGGTGGGAAAGTTTTCCTTTTATTAAATGGTTGTTTGGGTGGTGAGGTTGGGTGGCTGACAGGAGGGGAATGTCTATGTAAATGCAATTTAGCTTTATACATTAGATTTCATGGGTTATAGTAACTCTGACCATTTGACCATATCTATCAGGTCAACAGAGATGTAGTTTTACTCTACAATTTCTGGAAATAAAATTGGGGAAGATGTCAAATGGGAGAAAAAAAAAAATTAATTTCTCAAAGTTGTAATAAAGTTGAGGGAAAAAACAGAAGTTAATGAGTACTGTAAATAATTTTCTGTTACTCCTCTCCCTGGCATGGGCCATACACAAGCCCTTCCTAATCCTCCAAGGTCATCTTATTTTACTGTTTAATCCATGATTATACCCCGTACCTTAAGCAATAAATTGTGCAAAAAATTAGGTTTTTTAACCTATATTAGTTAGTCTTGTAGCGTTTTGCTTCCCCTGGTTGAGCATTACTGAAATCAGTGGTGGCAAGGACAAAGTTACAGTATTCCATGGTGGGGATGGAGTTGATGGTGAGGGTGGGGGTAGGTAGTCAGGTTAATTGATGGATACAGGAATCCAAGGGTTAGGTGATGGTGGTGGAGCCAGTGGTGATGGATGGACAATGTGGCATCAGAAGGAGATTCAAGTTTGTGCCAGTAGTAAGCCACGTGCATTTAATTTGAGCCATTTACTGTATTTTGTTGTTTTTCTTTTATTACTGAGGAGATTTGAATGTTAAGACAAAACAGATGATAGAATGTTCAATTTGTTATTAAGATATTCCAAGTGCTCCAACAATCAATATTTGTGTTATAAACTATAATGAGACAATTCAAAGTATGATTTGGCAACTGTCTTGATTTGCCATTTAGCCAATTTGAGCAATTTCTGGGAAGCCTTTTCAATTTTTTTAAAATTAAAAAAAATAAAAAGTGCATTACATTAGGGGTTTTGGAAGACTACTACTGGGAACAAACTTGATTTTTTTTGTTTGGCCTTACCAATGAACAAATTTCACTGGCTATAGGCCGATATCCCAAACATCCTTTTCAGAAAAAGACTACATACCTGACGATCACCGCAAAAAGGGTGGTAGCGATTTTTCTTGTTAGATCTTAGGGGCAATTTCCCAAAAACAAAAGGTCCACTCCATGATTTTTGAAAAGTGGAAAAAATGCAGTTAAGGGAAGTTAGGAATGGGAATTGGATCACTTAAGTGGGTTTACCTCATTGCACAACTCACCGCCACACCTCTGGAGTAAGCCACAGGCCATCCTTGATGCTCTCGTATTGAGTGCTGACCACAATAGCAGAGCGATTATTCGTAAATGTTATCAGGGATTAGAATTGCAAATTGCACACCAATCTCCTGGGTCTTGTTGGTTAGGTAGGTGACCTCATGATTCAGTGATCTCTGGTTCAAACTCGCTACTGCCTCTTTTAAAATATAGAAAATTGTCATTTTTTTTTTTATTAAGCCAAAAAAGAAAAAGAAAAATAATAGTGCCATTTGAGAATTAGTGAGGGAGACCTGCTCCGGGAGAAGGGGTGCTGCCAGGATGACACCTCACTGTCCCAATATATGGTTCAGAACTGCCGTGCATGCAGATCATTTGCACAACATCTTAAGATCCATCGTCCTTCATCATGTTTGTTTACTCAAGATAGTAGTCACAGAACCAACTTAGGGGTTCGTCCAGATTATAACCGTTCCGTGTCTGTACTTGGCAGTAAAACCACTCCTACGTGAATGTGGGAAGTTGACCTTAATGTGGTGCACCTTGCTGGACAAAAACTTTGAAAGATCTTTTAGCTTTTCTGTTTGTTTGCCCAATAAGCCAGTAAAAAGGCTTTTTAGAATTGGAAAATTTAACTTCACAAGGGTCATGGCCGATCGCTATAGTCTCATCCACAGCACCCCAAATTTTACTGAAGTGGTCAAAATTTGTCTCTGAAGAAAACTACTATTTTTTCTCTCAATTACTCTGTGAAATCTTATATGGCTAAATGATGTTTGGTTTGATGTTATGAAGCGAAAATGTTCCCCATTTGGTTTACCATATTACTTTTACACAATACTCTATTGACAAAATCACGTGTTTTAGTTCGCACATCAAAGGGTTGAAAACTTGAAATATCGGCATGAAACTTTACAGAGGGGTTTTTGGGGTGAAGGCCATTCTCTCAATAGGAAATTTTATATACTTATACATGTCTCCCTTTTTTAAAATATTTGCTGTCTTTCAAGATTGTTCTGACAGTTGGGTCAAATTTCTTAAACCAAAGTCCAGGTGTCAAGCAATCGCCTCCAGTTGGTTTGGGGATGTGTTCACCATCAGGTGTTATTCAATGTCTAATATTGAGGTTTTACAGAAGAATTGGAACACCATTTGCTGTCTACTGAGACCGACAGTGTCTGATCCCAAAGTAATTCTACTTGCACAAAATAGACCTGTTAAACTAACCTAACTTACCCCTCTAACCTCACATCAGTATTTTTTACTCCTTAAAGCATAATAGCAACAATTTTTTGAAGAGCGCCCCCAATTTTCCAAATAGTGGTGGGATTTTTCCACGTTACATGGTAACTGGCTAGTAAACTATACCTGTTAATGTTTAAGCTCCGATTGTCTATGTGTCGGAAATGAAAGAGTTTTGTAGTTAGAATAAGTAAATTTGGAGATCTCCCGATAATAAGTCATGACTGCTGGAAACGGCCCTGGTACAATTGAAACAAGACAGCCGGCAATAGCGCGATGTAACATGTCTAGTCTACCGCATCCATTAGTTTGTTTTAATAGTTCAGGCACGTCAAGTTAGAGGTTATTTTTCTCGAGGTAGGCACTATTTCATCATGCACGTACATAAACTTAGCATGTCCAGCTCTGGCCGTTATTTAACAATCGGGATCCCAATTCTCATACCAAATTGCTTATTTTTATGATAATACAAAAAGAGCATTTTTGAGCATTCTCGTTCGCAGTGGGTTTATGGTAATAGTTTCCTAGACCATTACCAACATAACTGTTTCAAAATCATAAATTTTGAAATTGGGAGGCGCTCTTCAAAATGTGCGATTGCTTTAAAGGAGATCTTCTAAAATGTACCATGTTTTGTTTTTCATCTCACATCTGGTAGTTTTTTGCTCTGAGCAAGGTTTAACAACTCACCTTGTGAAATTTCTCAGAATGTGAAGATTTTTCTTCCCTCTCAAAGTTCGTTTGAGATTACATTTTCAAGTATCTATCTATATTAAGGGTTTTCATGTCATTGCTGGCCTTGGGGATCATCCGATTCCAGAAAAATTGCAGAACTAATTTTTTGGATCATTTTCTTAACAAGGGTATAAGAATTTTTAAAGTGGTAATGCAGTCATAGTCTCTATTACGACCTAATCGGTTTATTGTGCACGAGAACTTTCAGGCAATTTCATTTTCATGCATTTGGAAAAAAAAAAGACATTGCAAAGATAAGTCTTTGCAATTTTATAACTCAATAATTGGGATTCAGTATTATAATGAGTTATTCAGATGAACTGTAGTTTAGTCTGTTGTGATTGGTAACTAAACTTCATTGCACTTATATTATTCCTGGCCATTTAGTGGAAAAATGTAAAAAAAAAAAACATTTTTTGGGGGCCTTAATCATTTTAAAAAGTGGAGGTACTGCCCCCATATTTTGTGCTCATTCCCAATTAGCTCCAAAGTATATAAAATGTTATATAAAATAATTCACATTTTTCTAGAACAAGGAATAATTAACTATCTCCTGAAGATAGGATAGTGTGTAGTGCAATTGTAACACCATACTATCATGTACTACCAGTCTATAATTAAGTCGTAAAACCTAAAAACGCTAACCCCAAATCTGAATCTTATTAGGCTGTTACTTGTTCAAATACACTGTGCAACCAGAGAAAATGTGTACAATAGTTTTTATTACCAGAGTAGTTTAATGTGTTGCCCATGTACTCATAACAATATACTACTTGCTTCACAAACCTTCTCTTGGTTGTAATGATGTTGGGAAATGTAAGAATTTGGGATGCTTGATGCTTGATTTATGAAACGGAAACCAGAAACACATACATGTCATTGTGGTTTGCTTTAATCAAATCCATAATCCCAACATATGTCATGGTAGATGTTCATAATGTGTGTATATGATAAGGCCAATGAAAGTCAAGTTAGGTTCCCGTAACAATTTTTGAACTCCATAATGAGGCACCTCTTTCATTTTTCATTATGCGTAATTTTGAATAAACAGCAATTTCACCAACCTTCAGCGTGCTATAATAGCCTAAAATATGTGTCAAAAATTGCACATCATATAATTTAAAAAATGGTTTTGCAACTGTTTTTTGGTTTAAATCTACAAAATCACATTCACAAGATGTGATCACAAGAAGAAACCTTGATGATTTTCTTTAAAATACAAAATAATGAACTTTTAGAGATTTCAGCATCTCAAATGCCGGCATGAAATCATAACGCGGGTGGGTTACGGGAAACATAAACATCGACTTTCATACGCCTTACATGTGGAAGCAGGAAGTCAAAAAATTACATAATTATATGTATCCATGGTCAGTTGTACATGATCTAAATGTATCCTTGTCAACTCGGGACAGTGAAACTGTGACCTATTGTGATATCTTTGAACTCTGATATCAAAGATCAAAGAATTACTCAAACGCCATCCAGGTCACCAATATCCTGCAAGTTCTTACCGCAAACCATAATTGGCAAGTCTACTTAGGATCTATACTTTGCCACATCATCTATGTGAAATCTCTTACCCCCCTCCAATTAAAAGTGTAAAGAAAATCACAAAGCACTGTCACAGTGTGTCATATAATAACACACTGCAATACATATGGAAAGTGAATAGTACACCACAGACAGATTGGACTACACGGTGTTTGTGTATTTTTTATCTGTAATGCCATCCGCGAACAACTGCGTCGTAATGTCACAAATGCCAATTTGGAGTTCCAATTAACGCAAACCAAATTCAAAACCTATCATTATTACTCCGAAATCATAAATTTGGATTGTAGCCGCAGAGTCTTGCACTTGTCTCCGATCTTGTGAGATAACAAGATAGGCCACTGCCGGAAAGAAAAGCTGAAATCAAATGTACAAGGGCATAACGCTGGCCTGATTCTGACGAGATTATCATGTGCGCTAGAAGTTAAATTTCGCCAACGCTTGTAAATTCACAGCTCTGCCCCAGTTTATGACCCACTGTCGTGACGAAGGAAACGGGGGCTGAATTTGCAAATATTGGCGATGCACAATGCGCAATCCATAATGCTATTGCTGCTTCTTTTTGCTTGATGACTGCATAGCCCTGAGATATATTATTGGTACACAGTGGGGGAAAATAATGAGGACAAATTTACGAAGTTGTATGTGAACGTGTAAGTAGCAGCACTGGTTGGTAACACTATCAAAGGTAGTTACTAGCGGAAGAAGCAAGATGGAGGAAGAGCCCGGAAGCCGACATTTTATACCCATGGAATTAAATATGTTATTAAAGATATTATGATAGTATCAATATGATGATATTGCCAAAACATTTTCACAGTTTGTTCATAGGTGTGGATTTATTTTCATGAGGGGGTTGTTTTTAATAAAAGAGTGAATGTGGAAAATGGCTCTTTCATTGCTTAGTGTTTTCCTTGGCTCTTCAGTCATTTCATAGCAGAAAAATTTGTTTTATTTTGTTAAAGGGAAATGAGATATCGGTGGAATATCAACTTTCCTTTAATTTGCACTTGGTTATTTGTAGAACACCTTTTGAACATCTTATAGATTGACTACTTAAAGCGTCATTCCAGCATATGTGATTTTATTCATTTTTCATTAGAGATATCCTTGAGAAACAGCTTTTGCATAAAATTTTAGTTGGTCCGACCTTGTGTTGGTTCGCGCTATATGCGGCCAGTTGTTCTGTTATGTGCATTTATTCCATTTACGGACGAAGTACAAATGAAATTTATTTAGAGATCGACAGAATTTCTCAAAGATATAAGGTACCCATGGACTAAACTTAACAATTAAGATAATTTAAAAATCTCAACTTTTGGGGGTAAGTTGGGGGGATGAATGGATCACAAAATGCCCTTTAAAAGTTTTGAAAAATGACATGTACTAAGACTAATTTTCAGTGTTCTGAAATGGGATAGCAGGATTGCTTTACCGGCAGTGGTTAAAATTTTGGTATATGAAAGAAAGGCTACTATTTTCTTCATTACCTAGAAATCTTAGGGCCTAAGGATGTTTGGTGTGGAGTATGAGTGAAAATGTGCCTCATTTTGGCCTGCACTAGGATTCTTATGTGATGCTTTTTTTTGGGGTGCGGTGGGGGGGGAAGCAGAGGGAAAGGCCTTATGGGGAACAAGCCCCTGCCACTCTGGTGATGCCCCTGAATTCCACCAACATCTCCTAGCTAGTGTTCCTTTAAAGTAACAATACTTCCTTTATCCATGCTAGTCTACAGTGTTGTTAACTTCTCGCATGATCTCACAGTGAAAATTGGCTGTAACCTGTACCGATTTAAGATGAGGATATTGCTTTAGACAATGCCAAATGGTTCCAGTATACAGGCCAGATATGTGTGCCAGGATGCAAGTGTGATATTGACAACCACTCATGCTCCTGGAGCATAGGTTGTGGCAACGTTCGAGCGGGCTATTCATATGGGCTTACGAAGTAAGTCTATAAGAGAGTGCTGGGTGATAGATCAATATGTCATCAAACTTTATTCCCATTATCCACCAGTAGAAAACAAAACAGTTATATGGGAGGCGTTGAGCAAAAGGTATATAGGGCCCAAAAACACTCACCCCCCTGGGAAGCATTAACACGCAAGAAACAGGCATAAATATCAAGAAACGCACAGAAAGTGTTCACTTGTAAAACTTGTAACACATTCTTGTTAGACTAAATCATAGTCAATACTCTGGTTCACTGTGTAGTTGTCTGGCGACTCTTTGCAGCATGTTAGTAAGGTCTCTAAAGGAAAACAGGGAACCAGCCATTTTTTGGACATCAAAGGTCAGTAATTAGATAAACACCACAGTGATATGTGTAGGCCTGGTATGTTTAGTTGTGGCTTAGCGTGACCCTGACACTGCAGTTCTTTCATTATAGCAATGCCCTAGTAAATTTACACTAGGTATAGGTTGTGCAATAACATGATTTGTCACACAGGAGTATGTTACCTCTTAAATTTAGAAAGTTTCTTTGTATGACAAAATTTAAATAATTATTCTTTTTTCCTTTGAATGCACTTAATTATTTTATGAACTATCGTGTATGTGTACATTTGTGTGTGTGGTGTGTGTGCATGTGTGCATGTGCTTGGTGTGTAATTGGAAATTAAATGAATGGTTAAAAATGGGTACATAAAAATTAAACATGTTTCAAAGGTGGGAAAAAATGACAGGAAAACAATTAAATTTACAGGTTTGGGGGGGGGGAGTTCTCAATGGGAGGAATTATGGTTATGTACCACTTATACGTCCCTCATTCAGGTTTTTTTTCAGTTCCAGTGGACCCCCATTTTAGGACCCATTTCCAGGACCCTACCTTGTAAGTCCAAGGCCACATTCTACCAAATTTTCTTCAAAACCCCTCAAAAAAGTAGTGGCAAGTGAGGGATCCATCGCCTGGTCGCAGCTGCTGATTTTCTTAAATTTTCTGACAACACCTAGTTTCGGAGACACATTTTTTGGGCCTCAAATCAGTTCCCCACAACCCCGGGTAAGGTTTATTATAGTCGAGTTCACGTTTGATACGTTTGTCCCCCTGGAGTTTTGGACCTATTCAAATCAGTCGGAGAGGGAAAATGAAAGAATTCAAAATGCACGTGCCACACCGGATATTTTGGAGGGACACTCCGGCAATATAACCCACTGCACCTGCCACTTAAATTACAATTTCATTCATGTATGGTAATGCACAATAGTGTATTTCAGGCTGACATTCCTTATAATAACATGATTAACAGAAGTCCCTGTGCCTCATTGAATTTTTAACTCCGCAAAAATGGTACGGGGTTCACAATCAGATGAATCGAGTAAAAGAAAGCCAGAAAGCCAAAACTGAAAAAAAAAAACAGACCAAAAGTTGAGGGAGATCCTGTACTGACAATTAAAATTTTGTAAGTACTTTGTTGAACAGCTCAGTGGAGTAATATTGGTGACAGGTGGGAAAGTTTTCCTTTTATTAAATGGTTGTTTGGGTGGTGAGGTTGGGTGGCTGACAGGAGGGGAATGTCTATGTAAATGCAATTTAGCTTTATACATTAGATTTCATGGGTTATAGTAACTCTGACCATTTGACCATATCTATCAGGTCAACAGAGATGTAGTTTTACTCTACAATTTCTGGAAATAAAATTGGGGAAGATGTCAAATGGGAGAAAAAAAAAAATTAATTTCTCAAAGTTGTAATAAAGTTGAGGGAAAAAACAGAAGTTAATGAGTACTGTAAATAATTTTCTGTTACTCCTCTCCCTGGCATGGGCCATACACAAGCCCTTCCTAATCCTCCAAGGTCATCTTATTTTACTGTTTAATCCATGATTATACCCCGTACCTTAAGCAATAAATTGTGCAAAAAATTAGGTTTTTTAACCTATATTAGTTAGTCTTGTAGCGTTTTGCTTCCCCTGGTTGAGCATTACTGAAATCAGTGGTGGCAAGGACAAAGTTACAGTATTCCATGGTGGGGATGGAGTTGATGGTGAGGGTGGGGGTAGGTAGTCAGGTTAATTGATGGATACAGGAATCCAAGGGTTAGGTGATGGTGGTGGAGCCAGTGGTGATGGATGGACAATGTGGCATCAGAAGGAGATTCAAGTTTGTGCCAGTAGTAAGCCACGTGCATTTAATTTGAGCCATTTACTGTATTTTGTTGTTTTTCTTTTATTACTGAGGAGATTTGAATGTTAAGACAAAACAGATGATAGAATGTTCAATTTGTTATTAAGATATTCCAAGTGCTCCAACAATCAATATTTGTGTTATAAACTATAATGAGACAATTCAAAGTATGATTTGGCAACTGTCTTGATTTGCCATTTAGCCAATTTGAGCAATTTCTGGGAAGCCTTTTCAATTTTTTTAAAATTAAAAAAAATAAAAAGTGCATTACATTAGGGGTTTTGGAAGACTACTACTGGGAACAAACTTGATTTTTTTTGTTTGGCCTTACCAATGAACAAATTTCACTGGCTATAGGCCGATATCCCAAACATCCTTTTCAGAAAAAGACTACATACCTGACGATCACCGCAAAAAGGGTGGTAGCGATTTTTCTTGTTAGATCTTAGGGGCAATTTCCCAAAAACAAAAGGTCCACTCCATGATTTTTGAAAAGTGGAAAAAATGCAGTTAAGGGAAGTTAGGAATGGGAATTGGATCACTTAAGTGGGTTTACCTCATTGCACAACTCACCGCCACACCTCTGGAGTAAGCCACAGGCCATCCTTGATGCTCTCGTATTGAGTGCTGACCACAATAGCAGAGCGATTATTCGTAAATGTTATCAGGGATTAGAATTGCAAATTGCACACCAATCTCCTGGGTCTTGTTGGTTAGGTAGGTGACCTCATGATTCAGTGATCTCTGGTTCAAACTCGCTACTGCCTCTTTTAAAATATAGAAAATTGTCATTTTTTTTTTTATTAAGCCAAAAAAGAAAAAGAAAAATAATAGTGCCATTTGAGAATTAGTGAGGGAGACCTGCTCCGGGAGAAGGGGTGCTGCCAGGATGACACCTCACTGTCCCAATATATGGTTCAGAACTGCCGTGCATGCAGATCATTTGCACAACATCTTAAGATCCATCGTCCTTCATCATGTTTGTTTACTCAAGATAGTAGTCACAGAACCAACTTAGGGGTTCGTCCAGATTATAACCGTTCCGTGTCTGTACTTGGCAGTAAAACCACTCCTACGTGAATGTGGGAAGTGGACCTTAATTGTGGTGCACCTTTGGTGGACACCCACTGAAAGATCTGTTAGCTTTTCTGTTTGTTGCCCAAGTAAGCCCAGTAAAAGGATTTAGAATTTGGAAAATTAACTCAAATGGTCATGGTCGACGCTAATATAGTCTCAACCAAGAACCCCAAATTTTAATGGAAGTGGTCAAAATTTTGGTATCTGAAGAAAACTACTAATTTTCTCATACCTCTGTGAAATCTTAGAGGCAAATGATGTTTGTTTGGATGTCTGAGCGAAAATGTGCCCCATTTGGTTGACCAATATAATTTTACACAATACTCTATGGACAAATCACGTTTTTAGTTCTCACCAAAAAGGGTTTGAAAAAAACTGAAATATCGGGCATGAAACTTTACAGAATGCGGTTTTGGAGTGAAAGGCCATTCTCTCAAGATTGAAAATTTTATTTATTGACTTATATCAGGTCATCCCTTTTTAAAATATTGCGTCTTTCAAGATTGTTCTGACAGTTGGTCAAAGTTTTTTAACCAAAGTCATGTGTCAAGCCAATCGCCTCCAGTTGGTTTGGGCATGTGTTCCCCATATGTTGTGTATTCAAATTGTCATAATTTGAGGTTTTACAGAAGAAATTGGAACACCAGTTGCTCTGTTACTGAAGACATGACAGTGTCTGATCCCAAAGTAATTCTACGTGCACAAAAAAGTATCCTGTTAAAACTAAACCTAAACCTCACTCAGTATTTTTACTCTTAAAGCAATATAATTAGCACAATTTTTTGAAGAGCGCCCCCAATTTTCAAATATTTTGGGATTTTTACACGGTTACATTTGTAAACTGGCTAGTACAAACTATACCTGTGAATGTAAGCTCGAAATTGTCTATGTGTCGTAAATGAAAGAGTTTTGTAGTTAGAATATTAATATTGGAGATATCCCGATAATAATTCAATGACTGCTGGAAACGGGCCTTACAATATGAAACAGACGGGAAATAGCACCATGTACATGGTTCGACGCTCATCCATTTCGTTGTTTTAATAGTTCGGCCTCAAGTTAGAGAGGTATTTTCCGAGGTGGCAATATTTCATCATGCATGAGTAAACTAAGCATTGCCAGCTCTGCCGTTAAGTACAAATCTGGATCCCAATTCTAATTACAAATGCTTATTTTTATGATAAATACGCATTTTTGAGCATTCTCGTTCGCAGGGATAGTTTCCTAGACAATTACCAACCAAAACTGTTAAAAATATAATTTTGAAAAAATTGGGGGCCGCTCTTCAAAAAGTGTGTTATTGCATTTAAAGGGATCTTCTAAACTAGTAACCAGTTTTTGTTTTTCAATCTCACATATGGTAGTTGCTCTGAGCAAGGTTTAACTAACTCACCTTGTGAAATTTCTCAGAATTGAAGATTTTCTTCCCTCTCAAAGTTTTCTTTTGGATTACAATTTTCAAGTATCTATATATAGTAAGGGTAATGGCATTTGCTGCCTTGGGGAATCATCCGATTCCAGAAAAATTGCAGAAATAATTTTTGCGACTCATTTTCTTAACAATGGTTATAAGAATTTTAAAGTGGTATGCAATCATAGTCCTTTATTACGAACTACTTGGTTATTGGCACAGAACTTTAAGGCAATTCATCATTTTGGAAAAAAAAAAAGAAAAGAAAAATGCAAAGAAATAGTCTTTGCAATTTTATAACTCAATAATTGGGATTCAAGTAATTTAATTTGAGTTGATTCAGATTGAAACTGTAGTTAGTTGTGTGATTTGTAACAAAACTTCATGCACTTATATTCTTATGTCATTTATTGGAAAAAATGTATGTAAAAAAAAAAAAACAATTTTGGCATTAATAATTTAAAAGTGCGAGGGTAATGCCCCCCAATATTTTTCGAACACAGGTTTTCTGCAAATTTGCAATTTAAAAAAAAAAAAAAAAAAAAATCGTTTTATAAAAAATAATTCACAATTTTCTAGCTAGAACAAGGAATAATTACTATCTACGGAAGATAGGATAGGTGTTAGTGCAATTTTGTACAACACTTAATACTATCATGTACTACCACGTATAATTAAGTCGTAAAACCTAAAAACGCTAACCCCAAATCTGAATACTTATTAGGCTGTTACTTGTTCAAATACATTGCAACAGAGAAACTGGTGTATTGTTAAAAAAGTTTTAGTACCAGAGTAGTAATGTGTTGCCCATGTTACTCATAAACAATTTTATTTTACTGCTTCAAAACCTTCTCTTGGGTGTATGATGTTGGGAAATGTAAGAATTTGGGATGCTTGATGCTTGATTTATGAAACGGAAACCAGAAACACATACATGTCATTGTGGTTTGCTTTAATCAAATCCATAATCCCAACATATGTCATGGTAGATGTTCATAATGTGTGTATATGATAAGGCCAATGAAAGTCAAGTTAGGTTCCCGTAACAATTTTTGAACTCCATAATGAGGCACCTCTTTCATTTTTCATTATGCGTAATTTTGAATAAACAGCAATTTCACCAACCTTCAGCGTGCTATAATAGCCTAAAATATGTGTCAAAAATTGCACATCATATAATTTAAAAAATGGTTTTGCAACTGTTTTTTGGTTTAAATCTACAAAATCACATTCACAAGATGTGATCACAAGAAGAAACCTTGATGATTTTCTTTAAAATACAAAATAATGAACTTTTAGAGATTTCAGCATCTCAAATGCCGGCATGAAATCATAACGCGGGTGGGTTACGGGAAACATAAACATCGACTTTCATACGCCTTACATGTGGAAGCAGGAAGTCAAAAAATTACATAATTATATGTATCCATGGTCAGTTGTACATGATCTAAATGTATCCTTGTCAACTCGGGACAGTGAAACTGTGACCTATTGTGATATCTTTGAACTCTGATATCAAAGATCAAAGAATTACTCAAACGCCATCCAGGTCACCAATATCCTGCAAGTTCTTACCGCAAACCATAATTGGCAAGTCTACTTAGGATCTATACTTTGCCACATCATCTATGTGAAATCTCTTACCCCCCTCCAATTAAAAGTGTAAAGAAAATCACAAAGCACTGTCACAGTGTGTCATATAATAACACACTGCAATACATATGGAAAGTGAATAGTACACCACAGACAGATTGGACTACACGGTGTTTGTGTATTTTTTATCTGTAATGCCATCCGCGAACAACTGCGTCGTAATGTCACAAATGCCAATTTGGAGTTCCAATTAACGCAAACCAAATTCAAACCTATCATTATTACTCCGAAATCATAAATTTGGATTGTAGCCGCAGAGTCTTGCACTTGTCTCCGATCTTGTGAGATAACAAGATAGGCCACTGCCGGAAAGAAAAGCTGAAATCAAATGTACAAGGGCATAACGCTGGCCTGATTCTGACGAGATTATCATGTGCGCTAGAAGTTAAATTTCGCCAACGCTTGTAAATTCACAGCTCTGCCCCAGTTTATGACCCACTGTCGTGACGAAGGAAACGGGGGCTGAATTTGCAAATATTGGCGATGCACAATGCGCAATCCATAATGCTATTGCTGCTTCTTTTTGCTTGATGACTGCATAGCCCTGAGATATATTATTGGTACACAGTGGGGGAAAATAATGAGGACAAATATAAGACGTGTATGTGAACGTGTAAGTAGCAGCACTGGTTGGTAACACTATACAATAGATAGTTACTAGCCGGAGATGGCAAGATGGAGAAGAGCCAAGAGCCGACATTCTATACCCATGGAATTAAAATAATGTTATTAAAAATATTTTGTAGCATATCCGAGTCTCAGATATTGGTATCAGTCACTGGTAATGGTACAACTTGAGAAGTGTTTGGTAATAGGGATAGGATGACGTGTGTCATCGTGTAATGTGCACAGAGTTGCTTGCGCAATGGATAAAACTTTACAATTGTAAGGCTAGATTTGATGCCTTATTTGTACCACTCGCTACATTTGAATTAAAATTCTGGCTTATGTCTTTCACAGTACCTTTTCATATGCAATTCTTTCTTTGAATCCTTTGTTTGGAAGAAGTTTGATTAGGCCCTGCACACTTGCTTTTTAGTTTCTGGTTGGAGATTTTAAAATTTACGACGAGTGAGAATTCATTATTCATTATTTTTGTCAATTCATTATTGACCTTCAATTGGACATTAACAACTCTTCAGTGATTTGCATAGAAAAAAAGCAACCACTTCTGTATAAATTTCCCTAACGTTTCTACTAAAGACCTTAAATGCAATCAAAGGACATCTATCTTGAAAGAAATTGCCGATACTTGCAGGGGCCGATTTTTTTTAGCCAACCCATACCCTAGTCCCCAACCCCCCCCACCCCCCCCACCCCCCCCACCCCACCCCATCCCACCTAACCCAAGTCCCTCTTCCTTCCTACCTCATCTTCGGGGGGGGGTGTCACAAAATAAAACCACACAATATTACCACTGGCCACTCATTCAGCTTACAATCAGTTTGATTTTTTTGTGTCCTGCTGTCTCCCCACCAAATAATCAATCATGATTTCACATACCTCGTCACCCCCCCCCCCCTCCTCGTCCCCAAAAAAATAAGTTTTCCCCTCAGTTTTGCACTAATATCCACCAATAATTTATGATTGAAACAGAAACAGTAATATATCCAGATGGTTAATTATCCATTGTGAAAGATAATTTTCTTCTGTGGTCTGTGAATCACATGAAAAAAGCTACAACAACAAGCACTTTTCAAGAAAGAGAAATTTTGGTGTACCATATGGTCTGGACCATTAGCTGGAATTGTGATATTGATCATCACTTCTTGAATATCTATCAAAGAGTTGGTGATGGTGATGGTGAATAAAACTGATTACTGTTTTTTATTCTAATGAAACCTTTGACTCATTTGAGTACAAGTCACACTAGATATAGGCTATGTTATCCCAAGTGTGGACATTTTAAACCTATACAAGTATATGATATTAGCCTATACCAGAATATGAATATTAAAGCCTATGACAGAAACACAATAAATGGGACCAGAAAACCGCCATATGGGGAAAAAAATTTCTATAGACAAGTTTAATGTTAAAACCTAGTTTAACTTTTCCATAGGCCCCCTACTTCAATTTAAGGTGAAAACAAGATATAACTTTTTTCCGTTTAATTATTTCCCCGATTTGTTTGAGAAAACCATTGGAGTATATAGGAAAAATTTTGTAACTTTTTTAACATTAGAACAAAGTATTGCAGATTGTCTACTATGGCTTGTAATACTACGAAATAGCAGAAAGGTTTTACCATTGTAAATCATAATGTAATTATAGTACCAATTCTGTAAAACACCACAAAATACTGCTACATGTTTACAATGTCAAGGACGGATACATGCGAAATGAAATGGTAACATTAGCACTCCACTCCTCGCCTTGGTAACTTTTACCATTATCTATAGTAGCCACGGTGAAAACTGCCATATTTTGGTATCTGCTATAAATTGCACAAATATATCTAACATTAGCACCATTGCCATTCAAAGAAATAATACTTCACAGGGCCTCCTCCAATTCTGTCACGATAAACAAACTTTCCGTCAATAATTTAGTAACATTGGCGTAAGACGACGATCGACATTGGAGGATCGCCGCCATGCAGCGCTCGTGCTAGGGATGTTTATTTGTGTAAGCATTTTTTGCAACAGCTCTGCTTTGATCAGATCGATAGTGCAAACCTATGGGGAAAAATTGTTACACAATCTTGCAAATGGAAAGAAAATGTGTACAACGCTATGCTAAACAAGCCATCGCGAGCCCTGGCGCCATGCATTTACCCACTGCGACAACATCGTGCACCGTAATCTACAGTATGTGTATCCATTCATGATCATCTATCGTGAATAAAAACAAAGCCCAATTACATTTGAATGTCTAACACACACGCCCACGTTTGTGGCCCATAGACTGCACTGGCACCTTGTGCATTGTTACTTGTAATATTATTGACGGAATGAGTTAGGTACCGTGAATTATAAAAAAGTAAACACATCTTATTCCAATTTCGCACTGCCGTTACATACTGACCACCAGCCATGATGGAATTGATAGATGTTTATCATCTTGGGAACTGCTGTTGTTCCCGCGAGAATTTGAAAAAATGCTATTGTTATTGCAATTTGATGGCGTAACACTAGCAAAAAAAGAAAAAAACTAAAAAATCAATAAAATAACAAAATGATTTTTCATATTTGTTCGTTGTTTTAAGTTATCCAAATTGGGATTGTCCCTTTAACAGAACAATAAAAAGGCAACTGATAAACTATTGAAGTTTGATTCCCAAGTGGCTAATAATATTGCTATTGTTACATTGCGTACATGATGGATGACAGTAACAATAGTACTGTCTGTTTGTCGCCCGCCAGAAAAAATGTTATGACTTTTTGCCCCCCAAAATTATGTAAATCATGGTCTACATGTATTAAACATTCATAATGTAATCAACAAAGCATGGAATTTCCTTAAAATATGCTTGAGAACCATTTTTAGAAACATCATTTTTGATGGTAGATTTTTTCCGTCAAAAGTGACGCATAGTAAAAGTAATGTTTATGAAAATTGTCAAAGTGTTTTGAGAACCCATCAAATTTCTTCACTATATGTATACAGGTATCTAAACATATTAACACAGTAAATTAGGGACATTTCAGTAATTTAGTAGCAATATGTGACATTAAGAAAAGTGCAATGTAGGGTCCCATTATTGTGCTTTCCTGTCATATACCAGAAGATGAATATAAATATTCATCCTTGTCTTCCTGGAGAACTAATTATTAGTTAAAATTCTAACCAGAATGTATTTTCTAATCCATTTTTTGCAGTGAGTGCTGCCACCTTTGAAACTAATAATTCAACTTAATTTTGATTATAATTAATAATACTGACAGCTGACCTTCACCCTGACTTCCAACTGGTAGTATACCATGCACCTGCAATCTACTGTAAATTGAGCCTGATAGTAGGGCAGCCCACAGTGACCTGTCACTGAGTCCCATATGGATTAGAGAGAGAGGAAAAAAACTTAATGGAAATTCTAGTTATTTACAAATAATGAATTATTACAAAATAATGAATTATTTGACCCGGCAGCCAATTCCGACCCGGTCGGCAACAAGAAACTAAAAATCAAGTGTGCAGGGCCTTATGCCAAAATTGCAGTACTGGGCAAACAAGGTTTACTACTATATGACCAGATTTGAACCTGCCTAGCCTTCCATTTACCATCAGAGAGTCCCAGTTGTGACTCCATCAAACTTAAAGAGACATGATGATATTTCCAGGAAGAAGCGCCCCCAATTTTTCTCGAACCCCGGTTTTTTGTGTCGCCTGCCTTGAGGCAGGACGACACATAGGGGCTCCATTTTGTCCCCTGTAGTCTGTTGATGTCTGTTGCTTGTCTGTTGTTGTTTGTGAAAAAGGGTTAACATTTGCTTGTAATTACCCACATTACTTTGATGGATTTAATCCAAACTTCAGTCAGTAAGCTGCAACATGGGAACCCGCATTTGCTGATGAGGTCAAAGGTCACATACGCAAGGTCAAATCATGTGAGGTCAAGTTGTAAGATAAGCTGAACATGTAAAATTGACCTAAATTGAAAAGTTGAAGTTCAATTTGGACCAAACTTGAACCAGGTGCAACATTGGATCCCTCATATGTTTAATGAGGTCAAAGGTCACATCCTAAGGTCAAGGTCATGTGAGGTCAAGTTGTAAGATAGGTTAAAAATTAAAATTGACCTAAATTGAAAAGTTTAAGTTCATTCAATTGGAAACTCAACTTGAACCATAGGTGCACATTGGATCCCTTCATATGTTATGAGTCAAAGGTCACATCCTAAGGTCAAAATCATGTGAGGTCAAGTTGTAAGATAGGTTAAAAATGTAAATTTTTTTTTTTTTTTTAAAGTTTAAGTTCAATTAGAAGACCAAACTTGAATCATAGGTGCACCTTGGGTCGCAAGGGTCACATGCCAAGGTCCAAAGGTCAAATGAGACCTATCAATTCAACCCCGCGATGGAAGGCGACACATGCGTTCCGAGGACCGATGATTTTTTTACTATTTGAATTCGTACCAATGTATTAGTCACACCTGAAATGAATAAGCCAAAATAAACATCTTTATGTAATAGATGATAATTTAGTACTTCGTCGTGCACGACAGAAGTCAAAGCATTGTTTTCTATGGGGAACGATTACGTAGCAGCAAGTTCAAAACAAGGTTTGGCGTTTTTCTTTTTGGCACCTGGTTTTTGTCCATAAACCTTCGAAATGTTCTCGTGTAGGTGGTCTAACATTGGTTTATTACAAAGAGGGTTTTACTCCTCCTCATTTTCATTGGACAATTCCACTAGGTGGCCCCTTTCCCCAACTTCCCTGTGGGGAAAGACTGTTATTACCCTTCATGAATATTCATTAACAAAATCATGCTATTTCATTGCTAATTCCTATTATGCATGCTATTTCCATAGGGAATAGATGGGGGGATGAGGTTTTAGGGAAAATATCCCGATCACGAAGGTGTAATAAAACCAGTACTACATGGTTTCTTCGGGGAAATAAGGACACCTATTTCACTCGTTACTGGTTCGGGCCTATCACCCCTCACCTTTCGGGTTCGGGGTGATAAGCCCGTAGCCAGTACCTCGGGAAAATAGTGTTCCCTATTTGCCTCTAACCATGTAGTATTTGTATCACACCTCATCCAGAGACTTCACTTTTGGTGAGGTAATTTCCTCTCCTCACTTCATAATACTGGTATATAAGTAAAAAATCTGAAGTCCAGAAATTATCTAAGTTGAATAGGGTGAGAGTGGATGTGGTTGGGTAGAGAACTCAGTAGTGCAGTGGTTAGAGCACTGGACTCCTGAGGCCCGTTCCCCAAACTTGTGCGTAACCCTACGTGTATACTAACTCATGTCCTACGTAACAGACCGTTTCATACCAGTTACACAATGCTTTGGACAAATTGGTCCACTGAGGCATGACATAGTATGCACATAGATTTATGACCGAGTTTCGGGAACAGACCCCTGATCACCAAGCAATGTGTTCAAGTGTGCTGTGTCAATGAGCAAGGCACTTCCTACCAAAATAGGTACCTGCATGTCCCAGAAAGGTAAACAGAATTGCTGGGAAGGTAAACAGACTTGATGTTTACTCTGACCCAAACACCAAGGAAAGAGAAATGGGCACTCTGTCAAGCCAGAGCAGCTTAGCTCCAGCATGACCCTTGACCTTACCTTTACCTCTACTTCTACCCCAGCAGTTAGTTGCGGAGATGTGGTTAAAGATCTCAATATGGCTCTTTGTCAAATAAAGACATCTATTTTAGACATATGCTTAGTTTACCAGATCACATATGGTTTATTTTAATGTTCAGAATTGTTCCATGCTAACATGTTTTGTTCTGTGGTATCATCATCTGTCAATAGTTATATAATAATAATAATAATGATAATAGCAGAGATTTATATAGCGCCTTATGCTATTGGCCTCTAAGCGCTTTCACAAATGGTCGCTGATCACTGTGGCCCAACCATACCATAAACCATTTAGCATCATTTCAAGGGATGCAGCAGATTGGGATCAGCGCTTTCCCTTATCAGCAAACATAATCGAGATAACCATCGCAACCGGGATCAGCTTCCCAAATATCGCATGGGTAAATCGAGACAACTAAGCGGTTAATTTCTTGTCCAGGGAAATTACAAGATAGCTGAATCTCACAGGGCTCGAACGCACGCCTATACGCATGGATGAGCATACACTGGAGTCGAGCGCTTACCTGATTGAGCTATCTTGTCCGCTTATATACTATTGATTGAAATTTTTCATTAAATCTAATCCAGAAAAACTAAAGGAAATGACATCCATTTATTAAAATAGTTACAGTGTGTTAAAACATGCCAGTCAGTTGTGTGCATATCTGGTACCGTACAGTGTGGTCATGCGCTTAATGAACAAAAGGTAACTTTGGACATAAGCAGTGTACACGCAAGGCATTCGTTAATGCATCTTATATCACTGGCATGACCAAATTAAGACATGAATTCCCAGTGTGGGGTAATCATTAAATGCGAAGAAGGGGAGTACTAATGAAGATGACAATGAGGATGTAAATTATGTCTATGCAGTGATTTTGTGAATTTTGGAGGAGTATCAAGCACTGATTTGGTAATAATAATGCAGGTACTGGTTGGAAATGGCATGATGGAGAATTAGAAACTGTCTTTCTTTACCTAAGGAATTGAAATAATGTTATTTGAAATTTAGTTTGTAGCTTAACAGTCTCGGGTATTGGTATCAATCCCCATATATGGTGCAATTTGAGAAGTTGTCTAGCTTTTATAGTAGTGAAAGGAATATTAGAAAAACAAGTGAAAGGGTATAAAGTATTCCCTTACTGTATTATCGTGAAAGGTTACACAAGGTTGACAAAATCAGTCATATTTTGGTTTTAAGGATACATGTTATGTTTTAGTTCCCAGAGCTTTTAAGCGACAGTAAAGCACCAGTTATCGGTGAGTGCATCTGTCGCATTTGTCAGAAGGATATTTGGTAGTTACTGACAGCTGTTATAGATACATGTTGCTGTGTCTCTCTGTTCTACTCAACATTGATCAGGGATCATAACACCATGGAGTATGATACGAATCATGGATCGTACCTGTCTTTAAAGATGGACATGACCCGATTGACAACATCATCCCTCCACTTTGCCCCATCAAAATTTATATTTTGTTATTATCAGTTTATATTTTCTCATTACCCCCATTGAAATTTAAGGTCAGGGAAGTGCTTCCTTTTGATGTTATGAACAAAACGTTCCCAATTTCCACACACACACACACGCACACACACACACACACACACTATTTTATGGGCCAATTTCTTACATATTTTTGTTTCTACTTTCTCAATTGGATCGATTTAACTCAAAATTTGTAATCTTGTGTTTTTGGTGATAAGCTTCCACATGAGGAAGAAGACAACATGAAAAACCAGACCATGATCAGGTTACACACCTTTAAAGTGACAGGAAGGGATTTTTTGAGGATACAGATTTCTCTCAAATTGTACTGGATCGGTTGTAGACCACCTACCGAGAACGTTTTGAATGTTTATTGGACAAACAGTACAAAGAAAACTGCAAACCTTGTTTTGACTTGCCTGCAATCGTAATCGCCCCTATAGCAAAACCATGCTTTCGTTTCATGCACGACAGAAAATACTAAATCAATCATTTATTACATAAAGACAGTGTATTCGCTTTATATACTTCAGGTGTCTTAAATACATTGGTAAGCACTTCCAAATATGTCAAAAATCCTGGGTTCAACAAAAATTGGAGGCACTCTTTGGAATTCCTCATGTCTCTTTAAGCCCTTTACCAATGAAAAGGGGAGTGCGAGTGCTACGAGTGTGATGTAAATCCGGCCACCCCGTCCACAGGGACAAAACCGATTTAAAAATTAAAACTTTGGGTTAACTACTATTACTAATATCAATGCAACTCGAACATTCTGTGGCCTTGGCTTTGCATGTGCATTATTGCTTCTACTAACCAAACCCATTAGTTTGTTTCCACAAGACTTGTGGTAAGTTTAAATGCTAGTGTGAAGTAGATAACATTTTTCACATATATGTCTGCGATCTGGAAAAACCCGCCACATGTGAAAAATTTATCTTTATGAGTTTTGACTACATTGTCAAAGTTGTGAAATATGAAATTTCCATAACTTTTTACTCCTTTCTTCTATGATACACATACAAAAGTTATGCCTTATACAATCTGACAAAAAAAGAGTACAACATAACAATATTTTAAGGTTTTTCTTTATTTTCAAACTGTCCTGTGCGATCATGTGGCAGGTTTTCCCACTCTCTTAAAATGAAAGAGAGTAAAAAAAATAAAAAAAATAAAAAGTTAATTTTAAATTAACTCCAATCTAGGCTTTTAGCGCTCTAAAAGAGCAGAAAATGCAATCCGACACCTTCACTCGCGGTTAACAGAGATCACTCTCTTACCGAGTGGCTCAAAATGCCACGCTTCTTCGAGTGAAGCCCACTCTGAACTCTTCTCGACCGGGTTTTAGTCTCTATCTCTAACAGAGTGAGAAAATGCTCACTCTTTTCGAGTAACTAATGGCCAATCAGAACCACCGCAAATCGTGTGATTATTTCGAACAACATGGCGACGAGTTAATTGAGACCGTCAGCAAACGGTTGCACGAAGTTGAAATTAGTGAAGAATCATAATCTCTTCACTGTGAGTATATGTATTGTCGGTCACGTTCATTCATTTACGACAAAGTGTGGAGAACTTAAATGTTAGTACTGTATTATACTCGTACTACGTAGTCTGCGCCAAGGCGCCCGGCCTGCATTCTTACCATGTACTAAACGCACAACATCATGTCGGGCATCATGATACCGTGATCTACACGGTCATGCAGTGCCACACGGAATCTGCCCCATGAATGCCCACAATATTCATTCAATGCACGATGCTATGAATTATGTACCTACCCCATACAATATACTCACCAAACAAACAAAATTCCTAAAGAATCACAACTCAATAAGAGTGACTAGTTCACACTAAAGGAGTATTCCGTTCCTCTTTCTTAAGTTATTTTGTTTCACTCTTATTTTGAGGGGATCTCACTCTAAAAGATGCGTACTCAGCTTGCTCTTTATTGGAGTGAAATTCACTCTTTTAGGAGGTTGTGTTTTTCACTCTTTTCGTTGAAGAGAGCAAATATCACATCACATAGAGGTACAAGCACCTTTAATTTGAAACCGCAAGCACAACCACAACCACAACCAGCCAAAAGTCGAAGACTAAAAAACATAGAATATGCCGAAAATTGAGAATCAAAATTCCTCTGGAACCCTGAGTTTTTCTAGTCTCAACCATGCTCAATAATTGACATCAGGCCCCGATGTAGGGCACAACAATTTCTGTCCCTCACAAAAAGAGCCACTTTAAATGGTGTTTAACTGTCCTCTTGGTCATACCTTGGAGCATGTTAACCACAAATTATCTGATGATGGTGAAATCAGAGATAGAAGGCAGCTACATTTTAACTCTGAACTCTCCCTATAGTGAGTTAAGGGCAGTGTGAAACCTTGAGTTTCGAGTATCTATTTTGGTTTGTAACTTTATGCAAATATTTAATTTTGTATGTAAAAGTATACCTTTCTAAAAGAAAATCTGGGGACGAGGACCCGATGATGGCTCAGATTAATGTGAAACTTCCGTATTTTGAGAAAAATACTAAAAAAACACGATTTTGCCGCCAAAATTTGACAGACAGCATAACACAACAATTTGAATTTTCATGATTTCTTATGTTTTTTTTATAAACAATGAAACAACAAAAAAAACCAAAGAAAAAATAAAAAACACACCAAAACTTTTTAGGACTTTTTTTTTCATTTTTTAAATAGAGCCTACTTTTGAAATAGAAGGAAATGTTAAAACAGTGTGATTTTTTAACTTTTCTTGTCCAAAATTTTGAGTATAATATTGGAGAATATCTTGAGGTATAAATCGAAAAATGACAAATTGAGAAACCTTCCCTAGAGACGACCGATTGCTATAGTAGGAAGTTAAACCCTTACCTTTACTTCGGTATTTTTGGAGTTCTCTTGTCTGAAATTTTGGCCAAATTTTGCGAAAATTTGAACATTGGAGAAAATCTGTTTTAGTAAAAAAGTGACTTTTCACGCCATTGTCAAGCTGTCTCTTTCTCAATAACTTATCTTTGAACTTCAAATTGAGTATGTGTGCATGTGATTAAAATACATCGTTTAGCACGATTGAATCAAACATATTTTGTCTCTAACTCCAGAAATTAGAAGAAATCGAATTTCATCTGGTCTAAATTAGCGCTTGTTATACTTTTCAAATATATTTTTTCGTTTGTTCCAAGATGCGTTCGCGCAAAAGTACATTAAAACACGCATACGCTTCATTACGCAGCAAACATTCCACCCTCGCGACGCGATGGTTCGTCCTGCGCTTGACGGCTTGAAAATGTGCTTAAATTCCCTCCGTTTAGACCAACATTTTGTGTGACTTTAAATGGGTCAAATAGCTGTTTTAAATCGGCAAAAAATACAGCTCAGGATTGTCTGCAGTGGATAACCTTTGTTGGTAACTATAGAACACCGTTTGATGTTTAAAATGGTGCAAAATCAGAAATTCGTGTAAAAACAAAAGCACCAGGGTTGACACTGCCCTTAACCTGTTGGGACCTGCTTATTGAATCACTCGGATGCATTTTTATTTGAATTTTGCAAAAATGCCAAAATTATTTAAATTACCATATTCAGAATCAGTATGAAAAATGCATTCAAATGAGTCCAAACAAGCTTAGTCTTAGATCAGCAGTTTTTAAGATGGCTTCCCA
The DNA here is from genome assembly GCA_023653785.1 of Ophioderma brevispina. Classification (NCBI taxonomy): domain Eukaryota; kingdom Metazoa; phylum Echinodermata; class Ophiuroidea; order Amphilepidida; family Ophiodermatidae; genus Ophioderma; species Ophioderma brevispina. The sequence goes on along the minus strand of JAMKCH010036581.1, from coordinate 1,484 downwards.
AATGACGGCAGGTCATTTGGGAAGCCATCGCAAAAAATCACTGACATGTGTTAAAACCTATACAGAATCAACCAGGGTTGAAAGGCTTAATTTGTATATTGAAAAAAGGCATAATTATATTATACCCTTTGCATCCATGCTATATCATGTGCTTTATTCTGTTAACCGATGACGTCTACCGGCCGATTTAATTGGTCGAACATATGGTTATATGATATATTTATCCAATCAGAGACATGGTGGTAAAAGGTGTTAAAGGTTTGTACAGATATATAGGTCTATTTTGATTGGTAATATCATGTAATGAGCCAATCAGAGATACTGTAAGAAAGGTGTTAGACCTCAGGGGGTTAACGGAATAAAACACACAATACAGTAGACCAGTGCAAGCGGAATGTAATTTTGCCTTGAAAAATATAAACAAAATAACATAACAACGGTCCTCTACTGCAGTTGAGAAGGATTTTTAGAAACCGAATCTTTCCAACAACACTAACTGATGATGCAGCGTTAGCGTGGTCAATTGGCTTCTCTTAAGTGATCATGTGCCATTTTCAAGTAGAAAATTGACCAGACATTTTAGATGTATACCTATACATCTGGGACCCAGTTATAAGTGCACAAGTGCCAAACGCATATATAAATTCAGCCGACGTCCATCGTTACCGTTATTAGACATTTTTCTTGCCTGTTGTGAGGGTGAAAAGAAGTTTATAAATCAGTGCTGTACAGCGAATAATGTCAAAACAGTTGACTTTATTAAATGAGTTCTTTTTATCAGGGGAATAGAAATGCATGATAAGAGCCGTTGATAAAGGGCATGATTGCATGAATAGCAACGGTGCCTTCCATGACGACTTTGCTGGCCTCACTGCTATTAATTGACCTAGTTTACATTTTAGTGGGTAATGGACCAGAGACTAGCAAGCTATAAAACAGGACCTGGTGAGGTTTTGTCGCTACTGTTATTTTGTTTATTTGTGCGATTTGTTTATTTTTCAGGTTTGATTTTGGAGCTTCGATGCCAATCATGGTAATGTCACTGGGTTTCAGTTTAATTGAACTGCGTTTAGTAAGCCAGTGGACTAGGGACTTGCACATAGAATATATATTGGTTGGTTTTATCGCTATGGTTATTTATTTATTTTATTGTTTGCTTGCTTCTTTGTAGCTTGTATTGATTTCACTGGCTTCAGTTTCAATACTTGACCTGGGTTTGTATTGCAGTTAGAAATAGACTATTGACTTGAGAACTATAAATAATATAGCCATGATGGGCATTTTATTATTTGGGTTTGACTTGGGTGCCGTATGTGTATTATGTGTTTTGTTTTGTGAGTGTGCAATTCAAATGTAAAGAATAGAGGTAATCAATTGTATTTATTTTTATTTATTTCGTTAATAATTTCTAGTCATCACCTTACCTTAGGCCATAAAAGAAACCTTTTAGATCGCCGTAACCCTGGCCTTAATATTTTTTTCGG
>JAMKCH010036580.1:0-14434 GCA_023653785.1 Ophioderma brevispina | reverse complement strand
GATTACCCTGATTTGACACTGTTGATTTTCTGAGCACGTCCTCGTAGCAATCCTACGTTTTTTGTGCTTGCCACCACGGCCTTCCACGGAAAGAAATGCACCCATGGTAGGCAAGGTTGATGGGTATCAACAAAGAATTAAAAATATTACAGAATTTCACAAGCAAATTTAGTGATATGATCTATAGATGCACAAACAATGGGCAGTGTGTGCAGTCGTGATTCAGCGCACACAAAAATGCTAAATTGAATTTTTTAAAAACAATGTGCACAATTTGGATTCACCACGGCCAATGGTTATTCCAGGGGTAGGTGAGATATCTTGCGGACCAGGCAATTGGCCACCCTGCAAGGAAGGGTTGTGAGTCAGTTCAATAATCTCGGACCAGAGGGCTAGGCTGATTGAGTTTAAACATAGACAATTCAATCTGACACAACTTACCAAGTTACTAAATTACTTATTTAAATTACTAATAAAAACATCAGCAATGATGATGGAAAGTAACCACATTGCACAACCAACTATACCCAACAACTCCCCAGAACTCCTATTTTCCCTCCACCACAATTTTTGTATTTTGTCACTAACATGATACATAATCTATCACATAATGGTGACTAAAACTAATGAAACCTAAGCACTTTTTTTTGTAAAATGGCCCTTCGTGGAGAAAAATCAAGCCCTTGTCATGAATAGGGCTAAGGCAGACCCATTGTACACGTACACCCGGGGGGGGGGGTTCTTGGTTTGGTCGGGTACCATGCTCGTTCCAAAAAAAGGGACTAGCTGCAAATGAGGGGACTACCGCTAGGGGTATCAAAAATTCACAATAATCAAGTCTAGTCCCGCTAGGGGTATCAAATTCAGGTAAGATTGTGGCTGGCTCATTGAAAAAAACATGGCAAAAATTACTTGAACAGTCAGTAAAAAACCCTGCAGTGTGTAAATTTTCTTACAGTAGTACAAGTGTTATTTTTCTCTCATAGAGTGGTTCTTTTAAAAAGGTATATTTGTTAGTGCCACTATTGGAATGCAGGGCCCGCTAGGGGTATAATTTTAAACCAACCGGTAAAAATTGATCCTCGTTAGGGGTAATTTTTCACACCGAAAAACGGTATAATTTAACTGAATGGTCCCGTTGGGGTTATTTTCACGAAAATTGGTCCGTGATCGGGGTCACTTTCAGAACCAAGGGAAGAGCCAGGGTACCCAACAAACCTTTGAGAACCCCCACCCCCCCCCCCCGGGACAGTTAACAGTGGCGTGCACATTTTTCAGTGCAATTTCACAGAACTTCATGACCGGTTTTTGTCCATACAGAATCCTAATTGTTATCCTAGGATAGAGACGTGGTTAATCCCTCATTTTGAAAAGAGGTATGTAATGCCCATCCAGCAACAATGTTCGTTTCAATTGATATGAGATTATTTTTGTGCATGTGTGACCAACCCTACTAGCCTATGGGCCCTAAGCTAAAGCCTAGCCAAGGTCCTAGGGCTAGTGCTAATATACATGAATACTTTGCATATATCTCAATGTAAAACAAAGAAATAAACTAAAAAATTAAAAAAATACCTAAATTACACCATGTAACTCTCTCTCTCGAGCCAGTGCTCTAACAAAATCCAAGAGAGAAGAGACAGAAGATTCGTGGGAACATTGCTGCTCTCCATCTAATTGCCGCCACTTTAAATGATATTTGGTACATACAGCTAGTCACCCAACATCGCAAAATGATCGACCGTCATATATTTTGTACAACGACGTGATGTGAAGTTTGACCTAAAGAGGTTAGTTTGAACAATAGAGGGTGAGTTCGACCCTGTAGAGCGTTGCAAACTCGTATTTATGTCCGCTATGGCATTCCATTACTGAAGATCTCACGGCCACGGCCAAGCATGAGTCATGGGATTCATGTGCACCCCCCCCCCCCATGATGACAGGCCCGGGGGGTTATCACTTTTGGTTCGGGGATGTGCGGCCGGGTGTTGAACCACTACCCCAAAAATATCACCAAACAGGACAGATTTGCGACCCATCCTTATACCTGCTTTGTTGGAGGATTTTGGGGCGAAGCCAAACGCAAGCCCCAGAAGTGAGAGAAAACCAACTACTGTTAAAAATGTTATTTGAGCCATCTGGGTCGCACATTTTTTCACATTTGTGGTTTGGAAAACTTTTTTTAATACTTGATTGGACATTGTTAAAATTCACTTTGCAACAGAAATGCAAACCCGTTCAGATTCAAACCACTAAATAGATCTGGTCTGGCCGAAGAGTGTTTAGAAAAAAGGTAACTGGGGTCTAAGTAAAATTGAAAAATAGTAAAACCCGGAACTTCATGGGCCATATTTTTGTGTTAGAAATGATTTTAATGATACAAATCAGCACGATCGCAAGATAACAACGTCTGTGAGTTTTCATTTGCAGTATTAAAAAGGAAATTTCCAAATATAAGAATAGTTTTTGCATATTTTATCTATACGCTAATATTCTGTTGACTTTCACAATTTGAGTATTGAATCATGGTTGCATTAGCCGTTTTATCGTGTTTTGTTAATTGTATGTCCTTATCCAGTGTCCAGTGTGGTCTTATTGGCCTTTTGGTCAACTCCTCCATAATTTTGTTGATGTAAATTGTTTTTGTGTAACATGATTTATGAAATAAAGTTGAAGTTGAAGTTAAATTACAAAATGTTACACCCACCCCATAGGAATATTTCGACTAGAAGCCACAGTTTCGGAGGGGATCAAAACTCATCGTTGTCTTCATGCTTCAGGCCCTCGAAAACCCCGTGGTCAACTTATGGATTCTTCTTGCTGAATGGGATGCAGAGGTCTAGCAGTCCAAGGTAATGCATAATTAAAGTAACTGAGTCGCTTCGTTAATGAGAAATTACGTTTTAATTAGACCGGTTGTACCACAACCAATGGGACAATCTATTGTGGTGTGCAACCTTTCATATACCAATTTGCATGAAAAGGGACCGATCAATATGCTCAAATCGCTGAAAAGGCAATCCTTCTCGGCCGCACATTCCTGTACCCCCTTTCCACTAAGAAACCCCCCCCCCCCCATGACACGCCATGCTCAAAGCAAACCTTTTAACGATCAGACAAAACCAACTCACATGAACCCTAATCTTTCCAAGTTTAATTTCTCCAGTATTTTGAAGATCCACTATGTATGCGTTGACTAATCTGTCCGTGCTGAGCCCGCATTGGCCAGTCGATCAAAAGGCTAAACATCCTCTTACAGAGTTTCTTCCAAAAACCACTGCTGTGCATCTTCTTCCGGAAACTGTAGGGTTAAGTTTCAAAATAAGCACAATTTACAATCTGAAAAGTGCAACATAGAAAATTGATAATTAGAGAATAAAGTCCCGATGACCTTCAAAGGCGATCAAACAGGGGAGTGTATGGACTTGTCCTGGACTACAACCATCTGTAAACAAGTAAAAAAGTGTTTGGAATGTTTAGACTTTAAAGAAATGGTGTATTAGTCGGAAAGGCCCATTATGAGGATTTTTCTCATTATTCGCCATCGAAGTGTTAAATAACTCCTGCAGGTTACTCAAAAGCATGATCCAGTAAGGCTAGTTGACATAGTAACGACCGGATTGTGACGGAACACGTCGCTAGCGAATAATTTCAGAGGATTAGAAAGAAAAAGATCCATTCATGAGGACTAACCGTATTCTATTGGTAGTTTTGAAATACTAGTACCAGCTAGTACCAACTTCAAAGGCAGTTTACACTTAGCTTTTCATTTATTTAGGAATACATGGATCACTTTATATCACGCTATAGGGCTTGCATTTTCGTTATGTTAATCCTCAACTGCGCTAAAAGTTTATGTCATTAAAGTAACATGCCAAAAAAATCAACCGTGGAAGTACAAGGATATGTCAAAATTTTTAAATTTTTTTTTGTTTTCCAATCTGGGAAGAATATTTAGTCAAACGTACTTGAAACGATTGAAAAAAGGTTGTTATTCTCATCGAAACCAAGCACAAGTGCCTCGTACTCCTGATTTGGAGGGCAAATTCTCAGACCCAGCACATTTCCGGTTTGCAATCTTTCCAGTTCATGGGGGCTTCCCGGAGGGCTTTGGATTTTTGAACCACCTTTAACTGAACTCAGAGACCGCTGTGTCCGCCCCTTTCTTGGTTTGAAAATCCGTGTTTCTTCTGAAAACAGCGTCTCCATAATGTTGGAGAATTTCTGTCTTCGCTTGGCGTGAATGTCACGATTGGTTTTGCCATTTCCGTTGACATGATAACATCCTCGTCTTTCTTGGCCTTTCTCCAGTCTTTTACAAATAACATATATCCATTGCCGCGTGTATCTGACCTCTTTGAGCCATAATTTAAAGGTGACACAAATGTCTATTGCAAGATTGGGTGTACTGATAGGTCTTCGTATGCATCCGGCTGGATAGATAGGCGTGCGGATGTAACGATACCCGTAATGATGCAAGCGACTGTAAAATATAGGAAGAAACCTGTCCGATGGGCATCGTCGTCCGTGGTTGATGGAAAATAACACTGCAAAAAATCGATTATAGGCCCTATATTAATCAGCAATACATTACAACTCATAATTAATAAGTCATTATGAGTCTTATCTGTACAGATTTTTATAAAATCCTGTCGATTTCTAGGGGAGTTTCGCTTGGAATAAAAAATACTGAAAGTAAATTTCGATTGATCATATGATATTTCTAGGTCATAAAAACTGAAAGTTCTTCTTAAAGAGCAGCTAAGAGCTAGTACGGTAAAACATGGTGAAACAAAAATTCAGGCTATATCAAAAACATAACTGAAGCATCCAATACCACATGACAGAAAGGAATTAAAATGTCAAATTGCTCATAATTTTCACGCCAAATCAACAATTAGCTGCTGTATTTTGGATGAACTTAATTTGTGTTTTATCAAAGAGATAGGCCTATGTAGCTGTCACCTTTATCACCACAAAAAAGGTAGTGACAGCTACACTGTAAAAAATACTGCAGCAATTCTGCCAACAAAGTACTGTATACTGCAAAAATTTATTCAAACACTTAAAACATATATATTTGGCGAGTTATTACAGAGATTGTGAATGTGTAGAGAATAAAAAAGTACTCATATACACCCTAACTTAGTAGTCATATCCACGAATGGTAACCATTTTTTTAACAGTGTATATACTGTAATTCACAGTTTGTTGTAAGATATAGGTTTTCGCACTTTTATCAACCCAAAAATAATTTGGCATGGCAATCAATTTCGCACGTTTGGTCCTACCGGGCCAAATCCTTAGTAGGCCTACGGTTTATACAATTTCGTGTTATGAGATATAAATAAAATACAACGTTTGAACTTGAAACTACATGTTGGGGCGCCCCTTTCCTTTTTAAAGGAATTTTTATTAATTATGAACAGCTTTGTGCTAGACTCATGAGTACGATTAGCCCACTGAGTTCACATATAAAACAGAGAGTTTCAACTCTTGAATTTAAAGTTGAAACCTAATTTTTGCAAAAGTATGTTCTTTCAAATTTGCCAGCAGTAAAAGTTCCACCTTTGGACGTGTAATAAATTGGTACTGAGAAATAAAAATGACAATGTCATACACAGAGCGGCTGGTGCTACGTGCTGGTATGATTAATAGAAAGGGGGAAAAGATTCACTAGACACTGATTAATACATGTATATTGGTATGGGAAGTTCGGGGAAAAGTTCTTTCAATTGCACTTGCTCTTTCAAAGGAAAGTATATTACTAAAATAAACATGATTACAGAAAATATGAGACAGATACATTACTTTCTTTGTCAATATTAAGACTAAAGGTGGTATACTCTCCATTCAAAATTATATATTACTGAAAGGGGGATTTCGTGCAATCAATTTTGCATTTTCGTTTTTCTGCCCGCAAACGCACAGAGGTTACAGTTCTCTGTGTATGGTCCACGCCTCTGGAATTCACTTCCCACCTCTATCAGAGAGGCCCCATCACTTCAGGTTTTTAAAAAGCACTGTAATTTTTGTTGTTGTTGTTGTAAAGCGCTTTGATCTGTGGAAAAGCGCTATATAAATTCTTATATGTATGTATGTATGTATGTATGTATGGGATACTGTGATGGAAGCATTTACTCATAACACCAAAACGCAAGATCGAAATCAACAATACTAAATTTTTATGAATAAGCTTTTCTCGAGGATATCTATATGAATAAACCACCATCAAAATAATTCAGCACATTATTAAGAAGTTAGAATTACGAAATTACCTTTGATATTAACGAGTTGAATGTTAAAGTACAGTCATGTGTATACTTACAGAGTGAAGTTAAAGTGGTCGACTCAACAAAGAGAAAATGAAATCCGAAGATACGCTCCTAATTGATCAAATGTAGACTGTAATCACCAAACAACTTCTGCCAATACTGAAAAAGAAATCCTAAACTTGTCCCATTTATAAGTTTGCCACGTAAGCCATTTGAAATATGCATGATGTATACTTCTATATTTGGAAATCATGCAAAGATAATGGGATCTGGTACTTTCAATGTAAATTGCTCGAACCTGGGGTTTGGCTCCATGCCTCAAAACAACGGAACAGGTAAAAACATGCATGTATGACGCGTGACGTTTAACAGATGAGAAATTGTGTTTTGGGGTGTTTTGGGGGCACATCACTGTGCATGACGAATTAATTTGCCGGAAAATACAAACCTATTTATTGTCAGGGACTTACGGCCCTTACGAAAGCTATATAGTTTCAAGTTCACACTTTGTATTGTATTTATATCTCATAATACGAAATTGTAAAATACTTTAAAGGGATTTGGGACCCTGTATGCCCAAAACGTGCGAAATTGATTGCAAAAATTAGTTTGGGGGTGTTAAAAGTGCGAAATTTGCCGGTAAAACCTATATTTTTTACAACAACTGCGTTTTACAGTATACAATGTACAAAATTGGTTGCCATCGTAGATCTGTCTGCTAGTTGGGGTTTGTGGAGTACTTTTTTCCTTCTCTACCATTCAAATCTATGTAATAACTCGCCAATAATTATTGTTTTGATTGAATAATTTTTGCAGTATACTGCAACTTTTACAGTAGTATACGTAACTTTTACAGTAATTTGTTGGCAGAATAGGGCGAGGTTGGCCGAGCGGTCTAAGGCGCTGAACCGTTGGCAGAGTGTAAGATCGACCGAGCGGCTCTATTCGAGCCCAGCGAGAGTCGTGTTTCTTGGTCATACTCAAATAGTTCCTATAAAGTCGGAAATTGCATAATCCCGAGCATCAATGAATGTGAATATGGAATTTCTCCTCTCGCTCCAACCCATTGCGTATAATGTGCAGTATATGCACTGGGTGTCGCGACCGCCTCAGGTTCGGAGAGTCATGTATAAGCTGTTGGTCCCGTTTCATTGGAGTCAATCCTGAGCACGTAAAAAGTTTGCAGACCTCATGGAAAAGGTAGGGGATCATCCCCGGTGTTCCCTGCACTCATCGCTCTATGTACGCAGAGATCTCTAGTGGTGTTGCGGGAATCTGCTTTACTGGAGGTTAAATTAACCCAGATCCATTAATGGCTGCAGTATTATTTTACAGTGTAGCTGTCGTCTTTCTTGTGGTTGATAAAGTGACAGTAGATCGGCCTATCGCTTGATAAAACACAAATTAGTTCATCCAAAATATAGCACTAATTCGTAATTTGGTGTGAAAATTAGACAATTTGACATTTTAATTCCTTTTCTATCAGTGGTATTTGATGCTTCGTTATGATGTTTGATAGCCTCCTGAATGTTTGCTTTTCACCATGTTACCGTACTAGCTCTTAGCTGTCTTATCCAAAAGACGAACTTTCAAGGGCCTATTCGTCAAACAGGTTTAACGCTAACCACTGGTTAAATCGCAATTTAACGCCGCAAAAATAACGCAATTCTCAAGCATGGTTAACTTTAAACGCTGTTTAAATTTTAGCCGACCATCGTTTAAACATGCCTAAAACGTGGTTAAACTTAGACTTGTCCGGGGGTAGTTTAAGGCGAGTTTAACTTCACGTTTTCATCAAATGCCTGCTATTTTCAGCTCTATGTGATACTCGTGGTTAGCCATTGTGCCGCCTTTATTCGCTTATTTTCTTTTCCGGTCTCAGTTGCTTGCTTCTCGTTCATTTTTCCTTTGCTTCTATTGCAGCTCGTGGTTATCTGTTATAGTATTGAATGATACCAAGTGCGGGCACAAACGACATAAAACGGTTTTGAATAGGCCTGGGGTTTTGTCTCCATCATTCAACAAATTCTAAAGCTCCTAGCGGAAACCCCTCCCCAAGACATTCTTGAAAGTACACGTGGGCTTCCTGCATTGCATTTACAACGACGGAAGGCATGTTGACATTAAATATTGTTCACGCACACGCACTGATATAGGCGAAGATAAGTTACAGTTCGGGGATGATATTTACGCCTGTTTAAATAAGTGTTAGCCTAACGACTTGTTAACATAGTTACATGCGGTTTTTTAAACAGTGCATGTACGCTAACCACAGTTTAGGCATAACCACCGTTTATTTTACAACATCGTTTGGAATACGGCCCTCAGTTTTTCTGACTATTATGTGATCACCGAAAATTTACGTTTAGGATTTTTATTTCCAAGCGAAGCTTCCTAAATTCGACAGGGGATTATGAAACAAATCTGTGCAGATAAGGACTCACAATGACTTATTAATCTGAGGTGTACCATGTATTTCTGATTAATATAGGGCCTATAATCGATTTTTTGCAGTGTTATTTTCCTCAACACTTACGCGATGCCCATCGGACAGGTTTTCTTCCTACAATTTGCAGTCAGTTGCATCCTTACCATGGTTACGGGTATCACGCCAATCACGCGGCATGTGATGGGTCTTTCTGCACATGGGTAAGCGGTATGGTCGCCAGATGAAACAGGAAGTGCTTTTTGGCACCTTCGAAATATAGCGAGAAATAGTGCATACACCTGCTGGTGTAAACATATTCCACACAGATTTTCTATGTTATACAAAGTAAGCCATAGTGCGAGAGGGCAAAATGCAATTCCTGTGGTTTCAATCGGCGACTATTCACCGGTGACGCCAGCCGTATAGACTATTCAATACCAACCATGGTGTGGGGGGGGGGGGGGGGGGGGGGGGGGGGGGGGGGGGGGGGGGGGGGGGGGGGTGGGGGGGGGGTGGGGTGGGGGGGGGGGGTGGGGGGGGGGGGTGGGGGGGGGGGGGGGGGCACGATTAACGCTGTATACACCTGTCAATGATCCCTGTGCAATCGCTAAACATGGAACGATTGACAGCTTAATGTATTGTAGTCCTGGAAGTACTGCATCTTGTCCACCAACTGTCTGGTGGCTGACGTCCTATTGAATACGTTCTATAAAGTGGGCATTTCACTTTATTGGCTTCACTTTATTGTCAAAGGTAATGGAATTATATAAAAAGAGAACATCTGTGTGGAATATGTGCACAGCAGGTGTATGCATTATTTCCCGCCATATTTTAAGGAAAAAAAAAAACAAACTTCCTGTGTTTTAATTTCGGACTCAGACCGCGATCCATGTCTAGAGGTCCAGTGATGCCGCAATATCACGAGGTGATCAGCATTCTGATACACCAGCAACTCTAATGATTAACACACGGACAAATGGTGGTGGAATTGAGTAGCGCATCCGAGATCTTAAACGAAGGTTGTGGGTTCGAGTCCCATCTAGGCATGAGCTGCCATCGCCAGATTTTCGATAGTTGCACCCCATTAATTTTCCCATATATCACATTGAGGTGATATCCCCGACTAGGATTAGGTACGTTTCCATCCCAAAAAGTTGCACGTTATCCTATCCTTGGTATGGAAAACCGTCATTATTAATTCATACAGATAGAAAATTTCAGCCACAACTACACAATATAAAGCTCCCTGAAGGGGACTTCATCTTAGGCGTCCAAGATGGCCGCCGCAAGTAGGCATGTTTAGCTAAATGAACTCTCTACAATGGCAAATGTTGGGATAGAACCGGTGCGATATTTTGGAGAGGTCCAAAAGAATTATTGCATTCATTATTTTGCGCACAGACTCTTTTTCAAGTGGCGATTGATTATATTCGCTCTAGGGTACGTAAATTAGGAAGAAAAGCAGCCCTACCCATCTTTTCAACGTTATAAAACAGCACTGTATAACAATGACCCTAAAATCATTTCCAACGATGCAAAAATGGGGTGGATTGTATAGACCGTATCAATAGCCAGCCATGTTGGTGGACAAGATAGACGAATTCCAGTACTACTACAATACATTCACCGTCAATGTCGTGTCACCACGACGTTATTACCGGTATTAACTATACCGAGGAATTAAAAAAAAACAAATCCCCACTTAATTCCCCCCACGCCTATTGATACATATTGTAATCAAAGAGGTTGGTTATCTAGTAAAAACGTTACGTATCTTTAGAAATACACCGTCTCGCATGTTTGCCGACCACAAAGGGAAAACATAGAGTACCAACAATAGAAGCAATGGCTGCCTCCGCTTCTTCAACAACTGTGGGTGCCGCTTTGCATATACTATCGGTAGTGATACCAAATTAATGTATGTGTTAGAGGTGGCAAGGTTTGTACAATAGTGTACTGGATCATTGTGCTACAGATTACTCTTCTTTCTCCATAATGCAAGCGCGCCTTAGGGTATAAAGTAGGCGGTTTATTTAAATCAAGACGTCTGATGTGTCATTTCATTCGTTGTGTGGCCTTGGGTAGGACAAAAATTTTTTAACCACCAATAGCACCCAAACATCCAACAAAATGATATTTTTGGCGGATTGTTTGTATCGAATTGACCTTATGTGTGTTTATACAAGCACACAAACTAATAATTATTCCGTTCAATCTTCAAAATGTCAGCGACCAGCACGGACGACTGGTTGTGAATGGTTTCAACACCCTTGTGTAATCGTATCCACATTGCGGTACGGACATAAGTCACTTAAATACGGGACCTTAATCGATCGGTTTTAGTGTTGAATAAATTTGCCGTGTGAAAGCACCTTTCGGACCTAACTAGGCTTAAAGTCCGACGATTTAATGCCGAAGAAGAGCAGGTTAAGTCCGGTAACTTTACGGGTGGGAAATCCGGTTGTTTTTAGAAGTAACCATTAACCGGCGTAATCATAGTCCGGGAAACAAAGGTGTGACAATAGGGGCAATCGAGTTCAGTTGACTCTTACGCAACATTCGTTTCCCGCTTTATTCGTTATTCGTCTATGGAGAGCCCGGACTATGGCCCCCACCGGACTAATCGCTTTCACACCGGGTATTAGTAAAGTAGGTGTGGACATGCTCTGTCGGACTTAAAGGGGGATGGCCCCGATTTAAGGATAATGAAGTTAGTTTTCTTCGCAATAGATATGGCATTCGCCTCAAAAACCCCATCTTGTAAAGTTCGCGGCCGATATTTCAATACGTTTTAATGCGAGAGTTAAAAATGTGATTTGTAGCCCATAGAGGTACTGTGTTAAAATTAATATTGGTCGACCAAAATTTTGTTGGGGGGGGGGGTGGGGGCACATTTTTACTCTAAGTTCCAAACCAAAACATCCTTTGGCTCTAAATTTCATCAACGGTAAAATCAGAAAAATGTATAGCTTCTTTTGATACCAGAAATGTTGACCAATTCCGGTGAAATCTGGGCTTTCTGGGACGGGGCTATTAGCGATGGGCCATGGACCGTTAAACTAGACCCAGTGGTTACAAAAACAAGTAAGCACCTGTTCTACTAACACATTAGAGGTGTGAAGGATTTGCCCTAAGTGACTATGTCCGACCGCATGTGAGACGATTACAATAGGGTACAATAGGCGTGAGGGGAATTAGTGGATTTGTTTTTTTTAGAATTCCATCGGACTTAAGTTTAAAGGGGGATGGCCCATTTAAGGTTGAAGTTTTTCATCTCTATAGATTGGCCTTTACTCCAAACCCCCCATCTGTAAAGTTTCGCGCCGATATTTCCACCCGTTTTGATGCGAGAGCTAAAAACGTGATTTGGTAAGCTCCCATAGAGTACTGTGTAAAATTAATATTGGTCGACCAAAAGCGTGCAACATTTTCGCTACATAAGCTTTCAACCAAACATCCTTTGGCTTCTGAGATTTAACACAGGGTAATGAGAAAAATATTAGCTTTTCTTCTGATACCAAACTGTTTGACCACTTCCCTGTAAAATCTGGGCTTCTGGGGACGAGGTAATTAGCGATCGGGCCAGGGACGCGTATACCGGTATTAACTTAATAACTAACGTTTGGGCACGACTTAATATCCCTGTGCAATCGCTAAACATGGATCGATTGACGGGCGTGAAATGTATTGTAGTCCTGAATGTATGCATCTTGTCCACCAACAATTCTGGTGGCTGACGTCATATTGAATCCGGTCTATTACAGGACTACTTAGTGACGTCATAGATGTTTGCCTCGGGGTAATAACTAAAAATGTTGCTTTAAGGAAGAGTGAAAACGGTTGTCTAATGTAGAAGAAAATTTAATAGGGTGACCCAACTTTCTTTCGAGCACATCAAGTCTATCTTTGTTTCTGACTTGACCCGTGTGAAAGCAGGTATAGTCCGGCGGGAGCCATAGTCCGGGCTCCATATAAGATACGAAAAAGCGTGAAATCTAATGTTGCGTGAAGAGTCAACGAATCGAGTGCCCTATTCTTTCCGTTGTAGTCGGACTATGAATACGCCGGACTATAATCACTTCTACACCGGTTCCTTTTCTCTCTCTACTGCCGAGACCATCTTCCTTCCCGGCGTCAACTCGTGTTGAGTGGTCTGCAATTGTCCAGAAGTAGGAGAAAAAAATGCGGGAATATGTTATCAATAGTTTTCCTTATGGTTCTTATTATGTCGAAAAAGATGTGCAGGGGTGTTTTTTCTTCTTGATTTTTATCCCCTGGAGCGGGTCTAAACGCCGCCATCAGCAAATATTAAGATCATGTCCGTGAAATATAAATGCCATTTATTCCCGTTTTGATACTCTCAAATTATCACTTACATTAACCCCAACAATTTGTCAATTTTAGCACAAAACATGCCTCCTTCCGGCGGCTATCTTGGACACTTAAATGTTTAAGCTCACTTCGGGAAGGTAAAACTTTATTTCGTTTTGTCCGGGATAAATTTCATATCTATAATGAAATTACAATGGCAGTTTTTCATAAAAACAATGGCGGTCATTTTGAAATAGGCAGTGCACGCTAATGTGCAGCTTTTCGCGGCGGAAACATAGTAATTCTATATAATCAGTGGGACATCCCTTTCAAGGCGATATATTAGAAAATTAATCACCAGGTGGGTGCAAAAAACTCGAATTTTAAGGCCCGTACAGAAATTGGCTCATAGACTATCCACAGCAAGTTCATTTTGCGAAAAATAATGCTACGTCCACGCTGTCACCAATTTCTCATATATATTTTATAATAATAAAAATAAAAATAAAGTTCATTCGTAGAACACCAGCGCTGTCACCATCGGAGCCTACTTTTATCCGTTTTAGCACTCCTAATATATCTCCCTCTGTGAAGGTGACTTTGTAGGGAAAAATTCACCTTATGCAGTATCTCTTTGTCAAGATTGGGCCCCCTGCGGGTTCGAGGTTTAGAATAGGCCCGCTGTCCCCCCTTACATGTCGTAAAAGGTGACTACAAGGGGCAACTCGTCTGTTATCTGAACAGACGGGTTGTATTTAAATTTAGGATTTTGTATTTTAAGATTGTAATAGGTTAAGGTTTCTATTGTATGACTGTATTTAGATGTACTTAAAAGTGTTAAAATATATTTTGTATTACTCGTATAAGTAGTTTAAAATCTGTATCAGTTAACATAAAACATACAATTTATCAATTACACATGTACATATATAAGACCATCTATTTAATCTGTAAAATATTGCCTTAATGTTTCAATACTGTATTGATTTATCTTGTTTTTAAAGGGATCTGATGTGATTGATTATCAGTATTTGTAGTTGAAATTTTTTCTTGATACATGGATGGGTGATGAACTTTGTCATCAGTGTATGATGTGTATACCGTAATTATAATTTGGAATTGATCAGTGAATCTTGTGAAGCTGTGTTTTTCTATGTGAATGGTTGTATTCAATTGGGTTATCTTATTTTATACATGGATGGGTGATAATCTGGTTCATCAGTGTATGATATGTATCTATTTACAATTATTGTAATTCGAATTGAAATGTAGTTTTAATATTGCGTCTTTTAGATATTAGGCCTCTTGAGGTGATAAATTTCCTGAAGGAGGCTGATCTGTTTAAATATTGTTAACTTTTTAAAAATGTTGTGATTAGAATTTACTATGGTGTATGTTTCAAAAAGATTTTGTATTTAAA